>JBAKBP010008286.1:0-92514 GCA_037953745.1 Lithodes maja
GTAAGTCACCTGCCTGAGCACCAGGGTGCTGCTGTCCTAGGCCTGTTCAGGTCATACCCCTCTGTTTTCGCCGAACACCCAGGTCTCACTACTCAGGTAACGCACGACGTGGACGTCGGTGATAATGTGCCCTTCAAGTCAGTGCCCTACCGTGTGCCCCCGGTAAAGTTGCCAGCTTTACGGGAGGAGTTAAAGTACATGGTTGAGAGAGGGATGATCACTGAAGGTTATGTGAAGTGGACATCACCCGTCACGTTGCAGCCAAAACCTGACGGCAAGGTGCGGTTCTGCATAGATTTTCGTAGGCTAAATGGCTTGACCACTACCAACCCTTACCCTTTGCCTCGAGTTGACGACAGCGTGGACAAGATAGGGAATGCAAAGTACCTTACTAAAATTGATCTTGTAAAAGGCTACTGGCAAGTACCCCTGTCGGACCGAGCTAAGCAAGTTTGTGGTTTTGTGGTAGATGGCAAGACCTACCAATGTAACGTAATGCCTTATGGGCTTAAGAACGCACCTGCCACGTTTCAGAACCTGATGAACGATATTTGTGACGAAATCCCTAACTGCACGGTCTACCTTGATGACGTGATAGTGTATGATGACAATTTTGAAAATCACCTAAGGCACTTAGAGACCCTGTTTGGGAAGTTGCACGATGCTGGGCTGGTGGTGAACCTGAGGAAGTGCGAGTTTGTAAAGGCTACTGTGCAGTATCTTGGCTTCGTGGTCGGGTTAGGCCGGGTGTGCCCCCCCCTGAGCAAGATACAGGCTATCAATATGTTTCCCAGGCCCACCACTAAGCGCCAGGTCATGCGGTTCCTAGGTATGATAGGCTATTATAGGCGCTTCATCCGGGGATACTCTACTGTCTTAGCACCGTTAACTGATCTACTGTCGAAGTCAGTGAAGTTCTGTTGGGCTGCGGAGTGTCAGAGGGCTTTCGACCTAGTCAAGCACCTGCTGTGTACACATCCGATTTTGAGAGCCCCAGACTTCTCCAGGAGTTTTCAGCTGGCGACTGATGCCAGCGGTGTGGGTGCCGGGGCAGTGTTACTGCAGACTGATTCCGAGGGCTTGGAACACCCAGTGAGCTTCTTTTCTCGCAAGTTTAATTCGGCACAAAGGAATTACTCGACTATAGAGAAGGAGCTTCTTGCTATCGTCTTGTCGCTCAAACATTTCGAAGTTTATGTTCCAGCCTACGGCCCGGTAGTGACGATTTATACGGACCATCATCCCTTGAAATTCCTAAATCAGTTTCACAATCGGAATATGCGGTTGACCAGGTGGTCCCTAATGCTCCAAGAGTATAATCTCAACATTCAGCATATTGCCGGGAGTGAGAACGTGATAGCAGATTGTCTATCAAGGGTTGATGATCCAGGATAGTCGTGCACGGTGTGTGGGTTGAGCAGGAGTAAAATTAGGCTATCATAACGCCGTCCAAAAAGATTATAAAACAATAAAATAAACGAGAAATTTTTTTTTTTTAGTTTTGTAAGTCTTTATTGTTGTAGCATGATGCATGCGATATTGTGTTTTATGTATAATTCACACTTCAGTTGTTGTGCACCTTTTGCAATTAGTGGCAGCTAAGGGTAGCAGGTCGGTTGGTTGCCTGTCAGATTTTGATAATGCTTCTAAGGTCGATTATCTAAAATCTTGGGGGGGCTGTTACGCCCAGTGCGTGGCAACGCAACCTGATTGTACTCCTTGGTACTCCACTGTACCGCCACGGTACCGCGTTGTACCGTGCTGGCTGCTTATATTGAGTGTGACAACGTATAACTATGTTCTTTGTATCTCTGCAAAGGTCTCGTCATGTGCTAACCAGTGGTGGGTTTTGTTTTAAGCCATGTCGAGACCTTCCATTTAATATGTAGTATCAATAGAGAAGTTGATAGATAAGACAGTGGGAATTCAGAGAGAGAGAGTGAGTCAGACTTCAGAGCGAGAGGGTAGCGGTGCGCCACGCTGCCGGGGGGGGTGGTTGCCAGACGTATGGACCGGTTGGCAGCCCTGCGCTTATAGCTAGGTGCGACAGGGTTGGTAGTACATTGCCGCCTGCCTATGCTGCCTGGGCTGCCCATGTTGTCGTACAGCACATTGCCTGGAGGCTCGCTGTGTGCTCTATGACCAGGTTGCCTAGAACCTTTGAGATTCTAACATCCCTTGCCCTCTCTCCCAATTTCTCACGGTTGCACTCTTTCTCTCTGACGACCTTACTCTCATTTCATTCTTCTCTCTATTTAAATGCATACCCTTCCCTTGAGGTCCTAAAGGAGTTTCAGCACTCACCTCTCGTATTACTCTTAGGACAAGCATATATTTACATGTATTAGATTTAAGGGGTTAATGTGAACAGCGATCTTCTTGATGAGGATAGTTGGTGAACGTTCTACATGTTCACGAGTTATATGCCCAGCTCATCATCCAATTTGTGACTAGACTAGTGCCATGTGTAAGAGCCCGACCATGCCCAGGAGTTGTCTGTAGAGGGGCGAGGACTTAGCCTTGATTTGCCTACCGAGCCAGGAGCGAGTGCAGTACCAGAGACTACAGCTCGCTCGTAGTGCCGGTATAGTAGAGTAACGTAATTTATCTGTCCTTGTGTTCTCTGCAGTCTTTTCCTGGGTTCTCGCTTTCGGTGCTGGGACTCGTTGTTCCTGTGACTTGGCCTGCTAGCTAGAACACATGGGGATGATGAGTGGGTTATATCTTTATTTTACTATGCATTGCAGCTCTCTTTAAGTTTATGTATGTAACACTTTACAATACACATTACTCACACACAAGACAACACTATTAATACTTTCATGTATCAATTAACTGCACTGTCGTTTTGCTGCTGTTTCCAGAGTTCTATTGCGTAGGGCGCATATGGACTCAGAGGGGAGACAGAGTGAGAGAAGCGAAGTAGCCTATGCGGTAGTAGGCTACCGGCGCAGTACTGTTGCCTGCAACCTTTTAGTTATTCCAAGTATAGATTCATTCTTATAATAAGTGACTACTGTTTATGTTCCTTCCATGTGTATTATTAGGTATCTACTGGATCATGAACATCTTGTATGCTACATGCTAGTGCATGTTAGTAGGGGACAGTTATTCTAGTGCACGCGCTTTCAAGTAGGCGTGTACATTTGTCATTTAGCATTTCACTGTCATAACCTTTAGCCTGCTTCTATTCTACATTATTAGAGGCTTAATATTAACGTAGTTTCTTGAGTATTGCATTTCTTTAGTAATAACGTAACCTATAAATGTCTGAGGGAGTTTAGCCTCATAGCCTACCCCTGTTGTACACTTTCGCCGAGTTAAGGTACCTCGTTACCATAGACGATAACTCTGTAGGGCGTTGGTGCTTTTGTTGTCTGGAGCATATAGTATTTGGGACTGGAATCGAGCGTGTCGTTGTCACATAAGCCATTTCTGTCCTACGATCAAGAATCCCGAATATGTATTGCCGATCCAGCCGTAACAAAATGGATAGAAAATTGGCTCAGCGACAGAAAGCAAAGAGTAGTCATAAACGGAAAGGCATCTAAATGGACCAATGTAAGTAGCGGGGTACCCCAGGGATCGGTACTAGGACCAATTCTCTTTCTAATTTACATCAACAACATAGATGAGGGTCTCACCTGTACAATCTCAAAATTTGCTGACGATACAAAAATTGCAAATAGCGTACTCTCAAAAGAACAAGTTGACGATATGCAACACAATCTAGATAAATTGTCATGTTGGGCCCAAATTTGGCAAATGAGTTTCAATGCGGATAAATGTAAAGTACTACATATCGGATACCTAAATGAGAAAGCAAACTATTCGATGAATGGCACTCAGCTTAAGAATGTAAACAGAGAAACCGATCTGGGAGTAACAATATCGAGTAACCTAAAACCGAGTCAACAATGTTCAGAAGTTGTTAAGAAGGCAAACAAAATAATTGGCTTTATAGGCAGGTCGTTTGAGCATAAATCCAAAGAAGTTATCCTAACCCTTTACAATTCCTTAGTCCGCCCTCTTCCGGAATACTTTGTTTAATCCTGGTGCCCATATTACCAAAAAGATCTAAACAAGCTAGAACGAGTTCAACGTAGAGTTACCAAAATGATACCTAGCCTAAAGAACAAACCATACGAAGAGCGTCTTAGAGAATTTAATCTATTTCCTTTAACCCAGCGCAGATTAAGAGGTGACTTAATTCAAGTGTTCAAAATCATCAAAGGCATCGACAATATGAACTGTAGTAAGTACTTCACTATCGACCAATCTAATTACACGCGGGGAAACGGTTGCAAAATTATTGGTAAATCTTTTAACTCACACGAATCTAAGAATTTCTTCTTCAATCGAGTTGTCAACTTGTGGAATGGGCTTCCCCGAGACGTTTTAGACTGCAGCACCGTTGATTCATTTAAACTCCGCTTAGACAAATATCTCGCATCAAACCCGCGACTGACTGCGTTTGTAAATGAATAACTTTATTTTATCCCCCCCCCCTCAGTTACTAACCAATCTGTCCCCTACTAACTTCCTAATCCTGCCACAGACATTAGTTCGGGGGCAGTAGTTCCCTTTCCAATGTTCCCTTACCCACTCTAAACCACTGTTTGGACACTTGATCCTCAGTGTTTTGGAGGACAAGCAGCCGAGAAGGGTCACTAGATCTGTTGTTGCTTGATTTCCGTTGTACTCCTTTGTACTCTCTCTCTCTCTCTCTCTCTCTCTCTCTTTCTCTCTCTCTCTCTCTCTCTCTCTCTCTCTCTCTCTCTCTCTCTCTCTCTCTCTCTCTCTCTCAGAAACGCCCCCTAGCAACAACAACAAAATATAATAATAATAATAATAATACAAATAATAATAATAATAAATAACGATAATAAATAAACATATACATTTTGAAAATAATGAATTTATTAAATAATATTATAAATAAATGCAAATATATAAAACAACCAAGAAAAAATAAAAATAAAAAAAGATAAATGAATTGTTACCCCGTTTAAGGGAGACTACCTCGCTTTTTTTCTCTTTCTCTCCCTCTCTCTTTGGCTTGTATCCATTCGGCCCCATTCACCCTACTGTTTTAAGACGTTTACTCCCCCCATCCAGGTGTCAATATTTTCCTGGCGAGCGGGAGCGAGCCAGCATATATATTTTTGTTTTGACAGCAGGCTAAATTTGTATATTTTTCGATAGAAAAATGTCTCCGGCGAAGCCGGATTTCTCCATACAATGCTGGCTCGCTATCGCTCGCCAGGAAGAAATCGACACCTGGATGGGGATAAACGTCTTAAAACAGTTGGCTGAATGGGGTCGAATTGATACAAGCCTGGGAAAGAGAGAAAAGGAGAGAAAGATAAACAAAAAACCCGGTGACCCCCCCTTAAAATGAGTTATGTGTTGATAGTCTCCAATGGCTGTGTGTGTTTACCTCAATTTGAACGGAAAATAAAACCATGTTCGTATTAATTGGTCTGTGTGTGTGTGTGTGTGTGAGTGTGTGTGTGTGTGTGTGTGTGTGTGTCTTAATATGCTGGTAGTTCACATGTTTTAATCTGCATGGTCACTTACTGTTTAACTGTATTTAGTTTATTGATTGCACATACTTGTAATAATGAATTGCTATGTTGCTTCTATAGAATACAGGAGTATATTTTGTACCTGAATTTATGTATTTAAAGCTTTATATTTTAGTTCTATTGCCAGACGTCTTGATCCTTGAGGGGGTGGCCAAGCATTAACATCGTCTTAACACTATTTGGTGCAACGTCTTGGGGGTTATTATGGTATTTTGTTTAATAATTATTGAAGTTTTTATTTGTTTTAGCCATTTTTGAACAATGTATTTTTAGTTTACCCGCTAGACTTGGAAAAAACGCCTCTCCAAACCCCCTTCAAACTAAAAAAAGCCTCTCCAAACCCCCTTCAAACTAAAAAACGCCTCTCCAAACCCCCTTCAAACTAAAAAACGTCCCCCAGACCCCCTTCAAGCTAAATGTGTAAATTTTTCGGTAGAAAAATTTCCCGGCCAAAGGCCGGTTTCTCCCAAATTGCGGGCTCGCTATCGCTCGCCCAGGAAAAATCGACACCTTATTGGGTTGAAGCATCATATAATCGCCAAACTAATGCGATGAAACGTCTTAAAACCTCCAAGCTAATGGATAAAACTGGGAGGCTCCAAATTGGCCAGCCATGCACCTAATAGGGTTAATTCCAGGGCAATTCCTTCTATTATCCAGCTTGTTAACGGCTAAGAGTTACTGGACCCTGTTCCAAATATGTAGGTTAAGGGGGGGTGACCTGTTATTGTTCTGTCCTTTTTTCTATCTTTCTCTGGCTGTATCCATTTGGCCCCATTCAGCCTACTGTTTTAAGACATTTATCCCCATCCAGGTGTCAATTTTTTACTGGTGAGCGGTAGCGAGCCAGCATATTTTTTATTTTTGTTTGACAGCAGGCTAAATTTGTACATTTTTCGATAGAAAAATGTCTCCGGCGAAGCCGGATTTCTTCATATAATGCTGGTTCGCTATCGCTCGCCAGGAAGAAATCGACACCTAGATGGGGATTAAGGTCTTAAAATAGTTGGCTGAATGGGGCCGAATGGATACAAGTCAGAGAAAGAGAGAAAAGGACAGAAATAACAAAAAGCAAGTTTCCCCCCCTTAAATATCTTGACTCCCAACCTCTATAAACAACTAGAGTCAGTCAGTAAACAGCCCTTGCTCTCACAAGGGGTAGGGAGGATCAGCAAGAGACCCAAGAAAGGTGACAGGAGAACACATAACAGAAAGAACGCCCCCCAAAAAAAACATTGTCACACGAGCGATTTTTCCGTCAATTTTCCATGAGCAAGTTTTTTCTCGTTATATTTCGGGACTTTTTCGCACTGGTATCGGTAACTAGACTGAAGGTAGATTATGTTAGGCAGTCGAATTATGATAAAGTGTAATTTTTTAAGCTTCCAGACCATAATTGCCCGTAAAAATTGACGGAAAAATCGCTCGTGTGACTCCGGCTTTAATAACACCCGTGCACTTGTGGGGTCATCCAGACATTCGCCCCCCCCCCCCCCCCCCCGGCTTTACAACCCTGAAACTGCTATCGCGCGGAAACTGGATTTATTCGCTCGGGAAATCACACTCACAAACGACCGCCTCCGTGATAAAGTTAATATACACGCCGGGAAAGCCAGATTATAAGGGCGGATCTTGCAGCGTTGGTAGGTGCTGAGCAAGGGGAGATCGAGATAGGAGGGAATATTTGCTGTGGGGGAATTTACAACATCTCTGGGTTGAAGGGAGACCAGGCCCGTTTTTATGGACCCCCTTCTCCCTGTTGTTTAGCCCCACTAGTTTTGACATTTTAAGACGTTGGTTCCACTAGTTTGGGGATTTTATGACCTTTCACCCCATTTCTTTGTCAATAATAGGACCCTTCGTGCCATTTGCGTGTCGATTTTTTCCCTGGCGAGGTGACAGACCCTGTAATTTAGGAGGAATCGGCCTTTGGCCGGGAAATTTTTCTACCGAAAATGTAGAAATCTATCTTGAAGGGGGTCTAGGGTGTGTTTTTCTAAGCTTGATGGAGGTCTAGCGAGGAAACTAAAAACAAATATATGAATAAATTAATTAATAGACCAAACAAACAGCCACTGTCCCCTTAATTATCTAGTGTGGGAAGATAGAGATGAGATAAGATATAGTTACGGTTATGCGTGATGCAGAGTAAGGGAAGAGATATAGTTACGGTTATGCGTGATGCAGAGTAAGGGAAGAGATATAGTTACGGTTATGTGTGATGCAGAGTAAGGGAAGAGATATAGTTACGGTTATGTGTGATGCAGAGTAAGGGAAGGGAGAGATATAGTTACGGTTATGTGTGATGCAGAGTAAGGGAAGAGATAATAGTTACGGTTATGTGTGATGCAGAGTAAGGGAAGAGAGGGGAGAGATATAGTTACGGTTATGCGTGATGCAGAGTAAGGGAAGAGATAATAGTTAGGGTTATGTGTGATGCAGAGTAAGGGAAGAGATAATAGTTACGGTTATGTGTGATGCAGAGTAAGGGAAGAGATAATAGTTACGGTTATGTGTGATGCAGAGTAAGGGAAGAGATATAGTTACGGTTATGTGTGATGCAGAGTAAGGGAAGAGAGGGGAGATAAGATATAGTTACGGTTATGTGTGATGCAGAGTAAGGGAAGAGAGGGAGAATATTTGTCGGGGCGGAAATTTACTACATGATTTCGGGGTTTAATTTTCCCATTCAGACAACTGTTTTAAGACGTTTATCCCCATCCAGGTGTCAATTTCTTCCTGGCGAGCGATAGCGAACCAGCATTGTATAGAGAAATCCGGCTTCGCCGGAGACATTTTTCTTTCGAAAAATGTACAAATTTAGCTTGCTGTCAACACAAAAATATATATATATGCTGGCTCGCTACCGCTCGCCAGGAAAATATTGACACCTGGATGGGGGTAAACGTCTTAAAATAGTAGGCTGAATGGGGCCGAGTGTATACAAGCCAAAGAGAGAGAGAGAGAAAAAGAGAAAACAAGCAAGGTGGGCTCCCTTAATAGAGTTACGGGAAACAGGCAAGAGGAGTAAAGGAAGCTTTGAGAATATATGACATGAATATAATTTGCATAAGTTATGTGTTAAGTGGGGATGGTTCACTTTTTGGGCGATTTTTTTATGTATTCATTATTTTTCTAGTTTCCTCCCTAGACCTCCATCAAATTTAAAAAAAAAATCCATTAGATCCCCCTTCTAGATTAATTTGTACATTTTTCGGAAGAAAAATTTCCCGGCCGAAGGCCGGTTCTTCCAACATTACAGGCTCACTATCGTTCGCCAGGGAAAAAATCGACAACTAAATATCACGAAAGAGCTAAATATTGACGAAGAATTGGGGGAAAAGGTCTTAAATTATACTAACTAATGGGGCAAACATCTAAGGTCTGAAAACTAATGGGGCTAAACATGAAGGAGAAAGTAGTCCAGAAAACCGGCCCATCCCCCTTAATCTGTCTAGTAGTAGTGGGGCAAATATGTGAAAGCATTTGTTGGAATTGTGCGTTTCTTGATAGAAGTGTCAACATTGGCACACACAATAATAAACGCAGTATAATCATAATTAGCTATAGGGCCATCACAGGTTTAGCCTATGTTGGCCTTGGCAACCCCTTTTTCAATTAATCTCCATTAGAGTATTACCAAAACCGCGACGTCTGTTAATCTGAACACATCCAGGATAACTGCGGTATGTTTTGATCTGTATACATTCCAATTTAGCCTCTATAAATCCAAATAAACAACAGAAATACTAGGCGTCCATTAATCCGAATAGATTACCACAGAAAACTCCGCGCCTGTTAATCCGAATATAATACTACAGAAAACTCCGTGCCTGTTAATCCGAATATAATACTACAGAAAACTCCGCGCCTGTTAATCCGAATATAATACCACAGAAAACTCCGCGCCTGTTAATCCGAATAAAATACCACAGAAAACTCCGCACCTGTTAATCCGAATATAATACCACAGAAAACTCCGCACCTGTTAATCCGAATATACCACATAAAACTTTACGCATGTTAAACCAAATATATCTCGTGAAAACTGGGCGCCTGTAAGTAAGTCCACGCATTTATACACAGAAAACTCTATGCCTGTTAAGGGGAGTCACCGGCTTTTGTTTTTATCTTTCTCTCATTTTCTCTCTTTCCCTGGCTTGTATCCATTCGGCCCCATTCAGCCAACTGTTTTAAGACATTTATCCCCATCCAGGTGTCGATTTCTTCCGGGCGAGCGATAGCGAGCCAGCATTGTATGGAGAAATCCGGCTTCGCCGGAGAAATTTTTCTATCGAAAAATGTACAAATTTAGCTTGCTATCAAAACAAAAATATATATATACAGTATATGCTAGCTCGCTACCGCTCGCCAGGAAAATATTGACACCTGGAAGGGGGTAAACGTCTTAAAACAGTAGGCTGAATGGGGCCGAATGGATACAAGCCAAAGAGAGAGGGAGAGAAAAAGAAAAAAGGCGAGGTGGGCTCCCGCTGAATAACCTCATAAAACTCTACGCATGTTAAACCGAATATATCCTCTGAAAACGGGCGCCTCTAAATCCACGTATTTCCGCGGACATTCTTGCCGTGAACCACAATGAACGTCACCGGAGGAACCGCAAGATCTCTGGAATATATTTACCGCCATTTGAGACGTCGTACAGTCGGCCAAATAAGTGATGTCGCGGCACCAAGTATATTTCGATCCATAATTGGCATCAGCACTATCTAAGGTTTAATTCATAGTTTCGAGGGATATAATTATATACAGTATAATTATATAAATGTTCCTATCTTTGCACACCCAAGTCAACATCTGACAGACATCAATACAGCACACACAGCGAGCAAAACGTAATGACAGCGGAGACACGACTTATTTGGCCAACCGTACCAGAAGCAGCTGCGAGTGGGAGGTAATAAAAATACATATATATCCCGGTAAGGAGATAAATATGTACGTAATGGCGTCTTCGGGGGGGGGGGGGGGTAGATAGTTGTGTGCGGCTATAAGACCCCCAGGGCAAAACAACTACCGGGCAATCCTATTTAGGGGAGATGGGGCGTTTGTCTGGACCCCTTTCTCCCTCGTGTTTAACTCCATTAGTTTTCAGATTTGAAGACGTTCGGGTCATTAGTTTAGCGATTTTGAGACCTTTTGCCCCCATTGCTTTGTCAATATTAAGACGTTTCGTGCCATTTAGGTGTCGATATTTTCCTGGCGAGCAATAGCGAGCCTGAAGTCTTAGAAGGAATCGGCCTTCGGCCGGAAAAATGTTTCTACCGAAAAATTTACAAATTTATCTTGAAAGTGGGTCTAGGGGGTGTTTTTGTTTAAGCTTGCTGGAGGTATAGCGAGGAAACTAAAAAATATATGAATAAATAAATTAATAGACCAAAAAAAAAAACAGCCATTGTCCCTTTAAGCGAAAATATATATTCGAGGGCGAGCCAAAAATCAGTTCTGTATTGCTGCATTCGATTTCAGCGCCGGGAGAAATATAGGCTTAATTTTTTTTCAGGACCCCCTTCCCCCTCCGGTTTTATGCTCGTAGAACAAGATTTAGAGGAGTCAGATTGGGAGCAGGATGGTGTGTGTGTGTTTGTATATATATATGTGTGTGTGTGTGTGTTTGTATGTGTGTGTGTTTGTATATATGTGCGTGTGTGTTTGTATGTATGTATGTGTGTGTGTGTGTGTGTGTGTGTGTGTGTGTGTATTTGTATGTACGTGTGGGTGTGTTTTGTGAGTATGTGACTTTGTGTGTTTGAGTGGGCGAAGGGTTTCTCATGGTTCTTTGAATATTCAAGAATACGAATCTTCGTTTAATAAGTTACTGTTCCAAGGAGTAATCCATTGATCTTTCAACCTTAATTCAATTGCCTTTTTGAACCATACCGGATTAGCAATATTTTCTCATTACATATTTGTTTAATGTGTGTGTGTGTGTGTGTGTGTGTGTTAGAGCTTATGTGCGTCAGTGTGTGGGTTTATGTGCGTTGGAATGCCTATATGTAATGTGAGTATGTCTGAGCGTATTTTGGGGGAGTTTCAGCAAATATCCGACTCCACCCTCCGCTACAAGCAACCCCCCCCCCCCCCCCACCCCCCTCCCTGCCCCTATAACTAAAGCCGGACTAACAGGGTGAATAATGACGTATTTATATGCAGATGGCATCTCCCTCATGCCCACCAGTCCCCCCGGAACGGTTACTAGTCAACTCAAACAGTATTATCTCCGCCGCGCTTTAAATTGTGCGCGCGCATTTGTTTACACTATATCCACCGCACTCTAAATTGTGTGTGCGAATTTGTTTTACACTACACCACACTCTAAATTATGTGTTCGATTTTTGTAACACTATCTCCGCCGCACTCTAAATGGTGCGTGCGAATTTGTTAACACTATCTCCACCACACTCTAAATGTTACGTGCGAATTTGTTAACACTCCACCACACTCTAAATGTTGTGTGCGAATTTGTTAACACTCCACCACACTCAAAATGTTACGTGCGAATTTGTTAACACTCCACCACACTCTAAATATTGTGTGCGCATTTTTAACACTACACCACAATCTAAATTATATTTACGTATTTTTTAACACTATCTCCAACACACTCTAAATTATATGTACGTATTTTTTAACACTATCTCCAACACACTCTAAATTGTGTGTGCGATTTTGTTTAACACATTAGGTATTATGAAGTATTGTGCATACGTAAGTGTGTGATCAACGTTTGGCGACATAATTCGAATACTTTAATGGGTGATGGTTGGTTTTTCTGGACCCCCTTCTCCTTCACGTTTATCCCCGTTAGTTTTCAGATTTTATGACGATTAAATTGACAAACAAATGGAGGAAAAGGTCTTGAAATCGCCAAACTATTGGGCCGAACTTCATAAAATCTGAAAACTAATGGAGCTAAACATGAGGAAGAAGGGGAACCAGAAAAAAGACCCATCTCCCCTATCATTATTATTACCCACAACAAATATTCGGCAATACCGGGATGGAAGACAAATTAACCCTCTGAGGATCGATGACGCACTTCATTTCTGTTGTATGGCTATAATTAGACAATTTTATTTAGATTAGGAAGGATATATGGAAATCAGAGGGTCAATTGACCACCTGCGAGTGTCAGGCTATTAGGAAGTTGAGGCCGTAAACATCGTTTTTAAACAGAAATATACTATAGGTTTCTGATGGATAGAAAGTATATTGATACAAGCCTGGGAAAGATGAAAAGGGAGACAAAGATAAAACAAAGCCGGTGACCCCCCTTAAGGTATTGAGGGATAAGCCCTTACCACGGCACCTCGTAGCTACTTTTTACTTTTCCTATTTTCTGATGAGTGTAGAGAGGGGAGAAGGGGTGTTGGAGAGAGAGAAGAAGCTGTTGGAGTGGCTTGGTTATGTGTGTTATTAGTCTGTATATGGTGACGGTGAAGGTATTGAAGGATAGGTCTTTACAACGGCACCTCGTAGCTACTTTCTACTTTTCCTATTTTTTGAAGTGTGTAGAGAGAGAGGGGAGAATGGGTGTTGGTGAGAGGGGAAGCTGTTGAAGTGGTTTTGTTATGTGTGTTATTAGTCTGTATACGTCGTCGAGGTATTCCCCAACTCCAAAATGGCGTCTACAGCAGCGAGAGATGACCGTTCTTTCTCCCGACACAATAATCCCGTACCAAAACCGGGAAAGCCCGGCTCCCGCATTAGCATAAACAATTTCCCCCGCACGGACTATAAAAACGGGACGACTGATAACTTGCAGGTTGGCAAAAAGTGAAACTGGTCGTTAGCGATTTACCTTCCTCTCAACGGGATTAACCCTAGCTGATCCAAGGCTGGTCATTTTAAAGCATAAACCAACCTTTGTTTGCCAAAAAAAAATCTACATTTAGGTTTGAAGGTGATGTAGATTTTTTTTTTTTTTTTTTTTTTTTAAGGGAATCTGAGGAGGTAGTATTTATGACTTTTTTGTTTAAGGGAATCTGATTAGGCGGTTTGTTTATATCTTAGGCCGCAAAGGATGGGAAAATCCCTAACCAGAAAATTGGAAAAACGATTAGAGCGTTGGCGATCTTCCTTATGGCTGGATTAACTTTATCTAATCCGGAGGTGGTCCTTTTAATTCACCACCTCTGTCGGCCCATTAATTTGACGATTATAAGGCGTTTCGCGGCAATCGTTTTGTCATCTTAAGACGTTTCAGCCAAATTATGTGTGATTTTATTCTGGGCGCAGTATAGCGAACCTGAAAATAATTGGGGGGGGGGGGAGGGGGGGGTGTATTTATTGATCTATTTATTTATTTACGTATTGTTTGCTTAGTTTCCTCCCTAGACCTCCATCAAGCTTCACAAAATATCCCCCAAAATCCCCCTTCTAGATTAATGTGTACATTTTTCGGTAGAAGAATGTCCCGGCCTACTAAAATACATGCTCGCTATTGCTCGCCAGGAGCAAGTCGACACCTCAACGAATCAAAGGTAATAAGGCGTCATCGTGCTGAAGGGGTTAACCTCTTGAAGCTCTGACGCGTTTTAGCAGTTTATTTTGGCTATCATTAGACGATTTTATGCAGCTTAGGAAGGATCTGTGGGTTTTAAAAGGTAAATATTATCTCAATCGACCCTTCGACTTTCATATACCGTTATTAATCTGAATAAAATCGTCTAATAGTAGCCAGAACATAGAGCAGAAACGCGTATTGGAGCTTGATGGGGTTAAGGCACATATCACGTGTATTATTTTAGCTACGCTAGAACACGCAATGTTTATAGTGAAATGTGGTATGTGGCGTAGTGGGTAGCACGCTCGGCTAACAACCATATATTACTACAAATATTTACATAGTCATTGCCTAAGCTATGCGTGGGGTAAGTATATGTTTTACTATTTACTATTTTCACAAATAGTATACGTGACACGTTAACCCCTTCTGTACCGGGGACGTCTTTTCAAGTATATTCTAGCTATATTTAGACGATTTTGTGCAGTTTAAGAAGATTCTGTGGTAGTAAAAACGATTAAGTGAGATAGTTCGAAGGCTGTTAATTGCTGAAGGCCCATTTTAAACTGAATATAATAGTATAATAGTAACCAGAATAAAGTTAACAGGACGACACCGGTACTGAACGGGTTAATGCAATAATGTAATTTGGGTCTCAGTCGCCTGCAGTTATATTTCATAGTAAGAATTTGTGTTCATGTAAATATATAGTGGAGCTTTCAATTGATATCGTTAGCGGCGGTGGCCAGTATATTCCCGAGGTCTTGCGGTTTCTACGGTGACGTTCATTGTGGTTCACGGTAAGAATGTCCGCGGAAATACGTGGATATACAGGCGCCCCGTTTTCAGGGGATATATTCGGCTTAACATGCGTAGAGTTTTATGTGGTTTATTCGGACTTAAAGACGAACGGTTTTCAGGGGAAATATTCAGTTTAACAGGCGTAGAGTTTTCTGTGGTATATTATTTTGGATTATCAGGGGTAGAGTTTTCTGTGGTATATTTGGATAATCAGGCGTAGAGTTTGTTGTGGTATATTCGGTTTATCAGGCATAGAGTTTGTTGTGGTATATTCGGTTTATCAGGCGTAGAGTTTGTTGTGGTATATTCGGTTTATCAGGCATAGAGTTTGTTGTGGTATATTCGGTTTATCAGGCATAGAGTTTGTTGTGGTATATTAGGTTTATCAAGCATAGAGTTTGTTGTGGTATATTAGGTTTATCAGGCATAGAGTTTGTTGTGGTATATTCGGTTTATCAGGCATAGAGTTTGTTGTGGTATATTCGGTTTATCAGGCATAGAGTTTGTTGTGGTATATTCGGTTTATCAGGCGTAGAGTTTGTTGTGGTATATTCGGTTTATCAGGCGTAGAGTTTGTTGTGGTATATTCGGTTTATCAGGCATAGAGTTTGTTGTGGTATATTCGGTTTATCAGGCGTAGAGTTTGTTGTGGTATATTCGGTTTATCAGGCATAGAGTTTGTTGTGGTATATTCGGTTTATCAGGCGTAGAGTTTGTTGTGGTATATTCGGTTTATCAGGCATAGAGTTTGTTGTGGTATATTCGGTTTATCAGGCGTAGAGTTTGCTGTGGTATATTTGGATTATCAGGCATAGAGTTTGTTGTGGTATATTCGGTTTATCAGGCGTAGAGTTTGCTGTGGTATATTTGGATTATCAGGCGTAGAGTTTGTTGTGGTATATTCGGTTTAATGGACGCCCAGTATAGTTTGGTTGTATTCGGAGTCATGGAGGCTAAGTTGGAATGTATTTGAATAAACAGAAGCCGCAGTTTTCCGTCGCGGTTCCGGTAATACATTCGGATTAACGGCCGCAGATTTTCCGACCCCCGTGCCGAACAAGCGAACTAGAGCTACTGTACGTGCAGGGGCTGTTAAGGGGAGATTTTAACTTAAGAAGTTTTTTTCTGGACCCCCTTCTCCCTCATGTTCAGCCCCATTAGTATTGAGATTTTAAGACTTTGCCCCATCAGTTTGACTATTTTAAGACCTTTCGCCCAAGTTCTGTAAATTTTAAGATAGTTTGTGGCAGTTAGGTGTCGATTTTTTTTCCTGGCGAGCGATAGCGACCCTCGTATTTTAGGAGGAAACGATCTTGGGCCGGGACATTTTTCTACCGAAAAATTTACACATTTATCTCGAAAGGGTGTCTTGAGGGAAATTTGTTAAGTTTGATGGAGGTCTAGGGAACAAACTAAAAACCTCCCCTTAAGGGGCCGTTGGATTATCGGGTTTGGCAACGTAGTGTCATGTTTATCGGGGCGATCAGGGAAGAGGGCCGTGTGTGGGAGAGTTGCAACACCGGCATTCTTACAGTAACCGCAAATTTAACTTTTATTTAATATCATCTGTTGTCCTAACTCTTTTATGTGGTGGATGTTTGTTCTATGTAAATGAAGGAGACAATAGGTAAAGCTTCCTGTAACAAGTGTACCCCCCAAAGTTGAAAGAGTCACAGAGCCAAAGTCAAGGTACGTTAGGGTCAAAATGTCTGGGCACACGGAGCTTGAAGCAGCAGTAGTACTAGTAGCATTAGTAGTACTAGTAGCATTAGTAGTAGTAGTAGTAGTAGTAGTAGTAGTAATAGTTCCCTAGACTGCCTGGCCGAACAGCCCTGAGCTCCTGAGGAAGGCCACGGCCGAAACCGGGTTTTCCCACATAGTTCTCAAGGAGTATGTGTTGTGTTGTTAGCGTAAGTGGTTAAACTGCTTGAAGCAGTTTAAGTCATAGGGTAAGGGAAAAACAAATTGAGGGAGAGAGTTCCAAAGCTTGCTTACTGAGTAGATATTTGATTAGGTTATGATATGTTAGGACCATTTGTTGTTGCTACTAGGTTGTGCTTAAAATGGTCGAGATCTACTGTTTGAACTGGTTAACAGGTTGAGTTGTCCAGGTGTCCGACACGAGATATACAACGTTGCAATAATATAAAACAGAAACGTAAGGCTTCCATTTACAAGAGCTACACTGTGGCTAAGTTTCCCCTTCAGTAACTTGCGTTTTCTTTCACCCCGAATCTTTGAGTACAACCGAGCGTATGTCTCCTGAAGCCAACAACAACACCCTGGAGACCCTGCAAGAATAATCATTATTTTTATTGCTGCGAATATCCTCGCTCCTTTTGTGGAAGTTCATGTTCGCGTAGGTTCGCGTTTACTGCCCACATACTCGTGCGTTACGCTTGTGCAGTGTCAGATAGTGTGTGAAATGTTATATACAAATGTATAACGTATTAAAGAATCCCTTTACATTCAGATGTATTTACAATAGTAATATTAGTAATAATACTGATAAAAATAGTATTATTGATAATATTACCTTAACAATAATATATATATATATATATATATATATATATATATATATATATATATCAACAATGGAATTCTATTGCTTTGAATTATATATTTATTTATATATTTATATATACTGTATATATACTGTACTGTATATATATATATATATATATATATAATATATATATATATATATTGTGTAAGTGGTTAGATGTTAAGGGCGTTTGTAGAATATAATTATTTTAAATAATGTCACGTTAATTGGCATTTCTTGCATATTATATATACTGTATACCGGTATATATATATATATATATATATATATATATATATATATATATATATATATAACGGTATATATATATACCGGTATATGTATTTTTTTTTATTTTTTTTTTGACCTGATGTAGTCTGTCTCTTGGTACAGTACATATCCTAAGCAGACGAAGGAAACAAAAGGTGCGTGTGGCGGCAGGGATGTCGTAAATATCCGGGCCCCCTTCCCAACACCCTCAGGTAAATGACCCACTCAGGTTGATATTGTGTCATCAGCCCAGAGAGAGAGAGAGAGAGAGAGAGAGAGAGAGAGAGAGAGGAGTAATATGGAAGGATGAATGAACTATAGAGATCATCAGAAGGGAAGAGAATGAGAGGTGTGGGGACAAGGGAATCACTGAAGTAAGAGGGCTGAATTATGTCAACAAGCGGGAGAAATAGTAGCGCTATTGAACATAAGCTTCATAATAGAGAAAACAAGGCCACGAAGGCTAATATATATAAACAATACAAAATTATACTGTACACTGCTTATAATTGCCAGTTTTATTGAAGTATATATATATATATATATATATATATATATATATATATATATATATATTCATATTTGTTTTCACCAACCCACCAATTAATTTTACATATAAACCTAACTAATGAAATCATTTAAAGTAATGAATACATGTGGTACTCCTAGGACTCGAACTTAGGATACTCACACCGAAATTCCGCACACTAAGCATTAGGCTATCAAGACAGTTAAAGGTTTATGCTCAAGCCTACGATATATTATGCATTTTCGAATATTGCATATTTATATTAGCATGTACACTCGGTCCAAAAAGTATCTGCACCCCTACCCTGATCATCTAGTGTGTACAGCTCATGGTGGGGTCACACATTCACGTATATTGCTCCCGTCAGCTCCCGTCCGGCGTATCGCAAAGACGCGAGTAGTTTTTGCCGATGAACGCCCGTTCTTCTACGTCTATTGCACTTCCCGACAGACGTAGCGTAACGGGGCCAGTGTTACGTCAGACGTAATGGAGGCGTAGTGAACTACGTACGTGTTTGCGCCGTGCGTAGGCCTAGCCCCGTTCAACCTAATGGGCTGCCCGATTTGCTGGAAAACAGGCCACGCCCATGCCACACCCCCACACGACCGGCGTAGCTGAGGCCGCACGGCGTGGGATTTGTTAGGTCGTACCTGGACCGGTTCCGGCCAATCGTAGGCACACCCCGTCTGACCAAACACAGACAAAGACAGTCTTTGTCAACCACATCTGTCGGGGTTGCTATCTGGGAAGTACAAAAGGGCATGAATGGCCACACCTTTCCCATTCCCACTCATTCCTCTGCACCATGAACAACATAACGGAATTCATCCTGGAGGAGTTCAAATATGTGAACTCCTTAATCAAACCGGAGATTAGGCATAACACGCGGCTCATACAATGCATCATTGCCTACATAGATGTCTTAAAACTACTTGCAATAGCAAACTCCATCCATCAAGAGGAACAAAAGAAGAAAAGGACCAAGAGGACAGTGTGGGTGTGGCCATATCTACAACGGAGGCTTGAACAAGGCCATTATGAGAACCTCATGCAAGAGTTGGCCAGAGAATGTCCACTACTCTACAAGAACTTCACCCGGGTAGACAAACAACTATTTGATGAGATTGTGGAACGTGTCACGCCCATCATTCAAAGGAAACCTACGTTCTGGCGAAAACCCATTGCTCCTGGGCTGCGGGTGGCCATCACCCTACGTTTCCTCGCTACGGGTGATTCGTATAAGAGCCTGCAATACAACTTTCGTGTTGCCCACAACACCATCAGCCAAATTGTTCCAGACACATGCCAGGCCATCATCTCTGTCTACGGAGATCAGGAGCTCAAAACGCCACAATCGCCTGATGAATGGAAGGAGGTTGCCAGCGGCTTTGAGGAACGATGGAACCTGCCGCATTGTGTGGGAGCCATTGATGGCAAACACATACGGATCCGCAACCCCTCCTTTGGTGGCACATATTACTTCAACTACAAGAAGTTTTTTTCCATTGTCCTGTTGGCAATTGTTGACTCCAACTACAAATTCATCTACGTCGACGTTGGGGCCATAGGATCAGAGTCTGATGGTGGTGGCTTTGCACAAACCCCTCTGTGTAAGTTGCTTGAAACACAGACTGCCAAACTGCCCCCCCCCCGAGGTCATCTCTACCGATGACAATGGACCACCCACGGACTACTTCTTGGTAGGGGATGATGCATTCCCTCTGCGCCCCTACATGATGAAGCCCTACCCCCAACGATTCCTCTCGAAACCTGAACGGATCTACAACTACAGACTCAGCAGGGGCCGCCGGGTGGTAGAGAACGCCTTTGGCATTCTTGCTAACCGCTTCCGGGTTTTGCACACTCCCATATCTATAAAACCTGAGCGTGCAGAGGTTGTTGTGTTGGCCTCCTGCATTTTGCACAACATCCTACGAGGACGAAACCCACCCCGAGCAGAGGTAGATCACGAGGACCCAGACACCCACGAACTCATACCTGGCCTCTGGAGGACTGACCCACCTGTAGGAAGAAACATGCCCCCTGGGTCCCGCAACACTGCAACCAGGCTTGCCAAGGAGCAACGGGACTACCTCAAGACATACTTCTCTTCCCCTCAAGGATCTGTGGGTTGGCAGGATGACCGTATTTAGGTGAGTGAGGGTTTTCAATGTTTATTTTATATTTTTCTGTATATTCCAGTTTCATCTTAAAAATTTGTTATAGATTTTTTGCCAGTTTGGCAAGTATTTTAGTTTTATAAGTTACTTTTGATGTTTTGTAAAGTTTGTAGGTTTTTCCATATATTTTGTATTGTATAGTTTCAATTTCCCTTTAACTACTTTTATAGTTCCCTGCTTACTTTATCTTTATCTTAGTGTTATATTTCAATCACGTTGTTAATTGTTTCAATGTTTCATTTTTTTGGTACTGTTTATTTTATTTTATTTTCCCTGATTTTTCATATTTATTGTTAACCATATTATCAGTTATGTTTTTTTTTCAATTAGTCTTTTATTTTTTATTACCTTCAGGATATATTTCATTTGTCATCTTATTAATATATACTTTACCTACAAAATTGGAATGATAAACACACACGTCATCACTATTTTTATTTTGTAATTTTAATACATCTTTCATTATAAAATATATGCTAAAATTATCACATCTTTGGGCTCTCCAGGCTGAGTTGTTTCTTGGGGGTCTCTAGGGTCTGTTGGGGATCAATGTTTGGTGCCGGCGTAGCTGGGTTTGAAGGTGCAGGTGAGGATGCAGCCAGAAAGTTTTCAAAGTTGAAGCTTGTGTTCCCAAGCCCAAACTGGGAGCTCAACTGCGAGAGGTCAAAGTGCGTTGGTGTGGAGGCAGTAGCTGGGTGGAATATGGTAGGGGGTGTTGCCGACGGGGGCGGCCGCATCAGCAACGATTGCAGTGCTGCAACCTGGTGTGGAGGTAGCACGTACGCAGGAGCAGGCTTTGGCAACACTGATTGAGACAGTGTGTTTGTCGGAGTCCCCTGGTACATAACAGTATCGCTTGTTTGAGGTTGAGGTGGTTGAGGTTGAGGTTGTGGCGCCGGAATGCCATAATTTCTTATGGCATGCAGCATGAGGTCCGGACCAACACTGGTGACTCCCTCCTCAAAGGCAGTCTTGAACCTCTGTAGGGCTGCCATGAGCTCACTCTTAAAGGGATTTCTGAATTTTTGCGGCAACCCCACACAGTCCTTTGCCAAGACATCCATGGAGGAGCGCCAATACTGGAGTTCGGGGTCCTCCACCAAACCAGCAACCCCAGCCAGGTTCTGCCGCACCTGCTCCGCAGTGGCAAGGACCTGGAATGGAACAAGGAAACATTAAACACACGAAACATATTTCAATAAATAACCAATTACGAACGTTAGCAAATAAAATTATGTGGTATTCTTCAAAGTTATTGTTTCCATGATGGAAAAAGAGAAGACTTACACTTTACACAACACAAGAAACATTATTACACAAAATTATGTTGTATTCTGGGAAGCCAATATGTTGAAAGTTATTGTTGCTATTATAACACTAATATTTCCTCTACTCACTTGCTCCAGGGTTCCAGATCCCTGGGCTGCAGGAACAGCAGCAGGAGGCTTCCCCTGCTTCGCCCTCCGCGTGGAGATGGCTGGGGTGGTGTTCTCGTGACTGCCGGATGCTTGGTCTTCCTCATCGGCGGGTTCATCAGGCAGAGGTCCACACACAGGAGAAGGTTCGGCAGCTTGGGCAGCAGACTGTTGAGACATGAATGTATAATTAGTAACATGTTAATTATTTATGAAATGTTAAATACCAATCAACATAACCATTCATCTTTGTAACCTTTAAATAAAATTAATAAACTTCTGTGTGTTATTAGGTCTTTCATTAACAAAAATTTAAGGTAATTATAGAATTAAGTTAACAAGATAAATTTACAACAATAATGGCACATAAACAAAATCTTTCAGAAAAAAGCAAATATAAACGTACCTGAGGCATACCCAGATTCCTGGGCTTCTTCTGTCGCACGATGTGGGGCTTGAGGAAGTGGAAGATGGTGAGTATCCACTTCTCCCTCTCAGTCAACCTCTTGGCCCCCTCACCACTCTTGTCCTTGGTGAGCCTGCCAAACTTGGAGCGGAGAGAGGTGAACCATGTTAACAATTCCGAGGCGGTGATGGGGGGGTCCAGACTGGCTGCCTTCTCCGCCCAAAGATGGTCAATGTGCTCCTTCTCTTTGTGGCGGTTATCACCCTTATCATACAGATAAGGCACATCCTGCTCCAGCCAGTCTCCCAACATACGCTCCTGCGCCTCCGTCAGGATAATGTTGGTGCTCTTCCGGCGCCGTTTTTTTGGTTGTGTTGGCTGATCCTGTCCCTCTTCCTGGTCAACTTCGTCGGGGTTTTCCTCACTTTCCTCAACGTCCAACACCTCTCCATCATCGTCGGGTATATTCATTAACACTTCACCGTCAGAGGTGTCAATCAGCGATGTTCCAGACCCAGACGACGAGGGGACAGGCGGTGAGGTTGCAGAGGTCGAGGGGACAGGCGGTGAGGTTGCAGAGGTCGAGGGGACAGGCGGTGAGGTTGCAGAGGTCGAGGGGACAGGCGAGGTTGCAGGCGTCAAGGGGACAGGCGAGGTTGCAGGCGTGGGGCCAGGTGGTGAGATTGAAGACTTCTTCAGACTTCTCTTGGTAGCCTTGATAGCCATGGTGACAGGGCAGGACAGGGCAGCGTGCAGAGGGTGGCAGCAGAGGGTGGCAGGGTGGCAGCAGAGGGTGGCAGGGTGGCAGGCAGGGTGGCAGGCAGGGTGGCAGGGTGGCAGGCAGGGTGGCAGGCAGGGTGGCAGGGTGGCAGGGTGGCAGGGAGGGTGGCAGGGTGGCAGGGAGGGTGGCAGGGTGGCAGAGTAGCAGGGATGGTGTTTGTCGTCTTGGTGTGGTGTGAGGTATGACGGCAGTAACTCCCGCTGTCCTTATATACCCACCACGTACGACATTGCCGCGTCTTCCCGGCAACGCGCAGTGCGGCGGCGTTGCCAAACGCACGCATACTTCCATGTTCGACGAGAACATTCTACGATGAACGAGACCAGCTCTCGTCTGACATGGTAGCTGCTACGTCCGACGATGCTGCTCTGGTCAGACGACAGTGGTGGCCTGGTCGGTCGTAACTTTTGCCGTCTTTTGACATACGTGAGGGCGAGCCACGTTCCTGATTGAACTCGAATCAACAACCGCGCGGCCTTGGCCGCACCCACAACATTCCGGACCCACGTGGGCTACTCGTTTCTACTCGCGCCATGCGCGAGTACCCCCCCGACTGACCGTATTTTCATATAAGTTTTGCGTATTATGCCATTACGTTTTACGTTATCGGTTGCCAACTACCAATATACCTTCGTTTACAACAGACGGGAGCTGACGGGAGCAATATACGTGAATGTGTGACCCCACCATTAACCTTGTTGACTGTGTACTTTGAGGCCTTCATGGCTATAAATTACCTTGACCAACTGTACCGTTCTCCCTTGTGGTCATCATTCACTGCTGCATTTAACCTTTGACCTTTAACTTTTACCAACTGTTGTTTCAACCCACAACAGTTTCAAGCTAATTTTTGCAAGTTTCTCCTGCATAGTGGACTGCATTAGGTGTATGAACCCTGTTTTAATGGCTTAAATTGTTCTTACTTAGGTTTCATCAGTTAGAGAAAAGGTTGTTGAGGAAACTATTTATATAATATATCGTGCATTACTTTATTGGTAATAGGTAACAACAAGTATGCATTACTTTATTGGTAATAGGTAACAACAAGTATGCATTGGATGTTTTACCTATTGACTACCAACAGTAATGTTTACATTAAATAATACCTTTAACTACATACTATGTATAATCATGTGTAATAACATCGTCTAGTGTTAACAAATTCATTAAATCAGACTATAATTGTACTATAAGGCATATGTGAAGTAGCTTTAAGTTATTTATTATCTGAATTAAATCTAACAATGTCATAATAATTAAGATGACCAATACTTCAAACACACGGAGGGGGGTAATTGTTCAGACAAAAAGTACAAATAATATAATCGTTAAATTATGATAATTCCATTATATGAATGCAACATGCATACTGCACTATACAACATATACCAGGTTAAGGCCTTGGTTACAGTAACACTGTATATATATATATATATATATATATATATATATATATATATATATATATATATAATATATACAGTATATATATATATATATATATATATACAGTGGTGTTGTACCCAAGGCCTTAACCTTGGTATTTGTCGGTGGCCACCTAAATACCTACACCTACCTAACTAATAATGGACGATCTGCCCATTCTGTTCGGTGGCCACCTAACCAGTCACTGCCTGACCAAGCCTTGTATTAACTTGCGATATATTTGCAGACGTGAACATTGTTTGAGTAATACAAGAAGATTCATAATTGTGAGCTGACACTGATCCAGACAGGACCGTCCAACATCTTATTATCAATAACACTAACATTACCATATTATTCTGTTTATACATATTATGGATTGTATGCCCTTAGTTTAGATAATTGTTTGTCCATTTATTCTTTCATCAGAAAGTTGTAACTAGTATATGAAATATATCACTGAATTATAGGTTTAAACGCAATCACAATATTGTATTCGTATTTGAAAAGTGTCCTATATGGTATATAGTTTGTAGCTAAATACAATCCGGCTAAACTATATACTATTATGATAACAAACTATAGTTTATTAACTTAAGCCAGACATTTGGGGCCCCGTGAAAATAGATCAAATAATATAATATTATCTTCACAATTTTACTTACTAACCGGTATAAGCGAAAATAGCTTACAGTATTAAAACTTACCTTCAATTATGACTACTTTTGGAGATACCTATTAACAACTAGGATGAAATGAGTGAAAAGTACCGAACGTCTTGCAGGTAAATAAACAGTGACGATGTTATACCCTTGCCCAAGCCGACCCCCTAATATCGATGTTGCTAATATTAAGAGAATGTGATACAAAAAGGCAGGCAACGTTTATTGTAAGTGCCATCTAAAAAATATATGATTGCCTTTAATTCAAAAAACAAAATATATATAGCTTTTTCAATTAAAGGCAATCAAATGTGTCTTAGATTAACACTTATAATAAACGTCTCATGTCTTTAATCATCACCATTTCCAATAGAGTATATATATATATATATATATATGTGTGTGTGTGTGTTTAGAATATTTCACAAATAAGCATGAATTTCATTAATAATTAGTACGGCTTCAGCAAGTATTTGAACTACAGTCAATTAAAAGGACATCCAACGATTTAGCCCACTCGGCAAGGGTGTGATGAAAAGCTTACCAACCTTTTCTCATATATATATATATATATATATATATATATATATATATATATATATATACAGTATATATAAATATAAATATATATATTTACCCCTTCGGGGATCACGGCGTCAGGCAATAGATAGATAGATAGATATATAAATATAAATATATATATATATATATATATACTTTACACCTGCCGTCGTTATTACGTATATTGTGCATGATGCCAACACACGTTTACAGTATTGATGTAGTGTGAGTGCCAGTTATAAATTGGAATTATCATAATTCAACTATGATATATGTTTTACTTTATTTATGAATAGTGTTACGACTGGGGTTTAAATATATCAGGGCTCTTATTCATTGGACTAGTAATGGCATAAATGCTACAACGGAAAGCGCTAGATCCAACCTCTGATGTATATTCCCAGTGAACAAAGAACACAAATACTCTACAGAGTTCTATATGCAATAATAGGCTATCAAACTCTCAATAAATGTGCGTCTACTCTAGGCTTAATGTTATGTGAAAACAGCCTATTACTACCTATAACCGAAGGTGCTTGGTTATGGTATGCAAAGTAAGGTGGTAAGAGAAGTTACAGCTTACGTTACTTTAATCAATAAATGTCAGGCACACCTGCATGAAAGAAAGTGCACTAAAGTCCTTCAACACTAACAAGGAATCTTCTTTAAATGTTAGATGCTATAAAGATGCTCGTATCGGAAATGGAACCCAAAAAGGCAGGCAGCGGAACAATGCTCGTGCAGGCTATGCACACAAAAAGGCAGAATATATAATGCAGTCAGGGCCAAGAATATCCTAAACGCTACAACAATAATAATCGCCACGACAATGCAGTATTCCTATCAACAAAAAGAGCCTAAGTCGTTTGTGTCTCAATACTGTGACGTTAACCACTCCGTTAGAACCGCATGGCTTGTCCTACAGTGACTCGCTAGGATCGCCAGGGCAGTGGATGGGGCTACAGTTTATGTATTAGAGTGTGCTTTATTTCATATGAAAGCTCGTGTCATGGGCAGTCCAGAAAGGCTCTTTGTTTTCACCCATGTCAAGGCTTTATATATTTAATTGTAAAGTATATGTTTTATCATTAACCCGTACAGCCCCAGCGACGCGCCTGACGCGTCGGCGGTGTATGTAACGCACAGCCCCAGAGACGCGCCTGGCGCGTCACCCTAATTCCGCCGACCGTAACCTCAGGTGTAGCCACTCAAGAGGGCTCAGATTAGTATGGGAACTGTGTACGTATCCCACGCAACCGTGCCGATGGTTGAAAACTCTCAAAGTCCACGTGCGTGTGCGTGAGCGCGCAATAACATGTTTTTTTTGGGTAATTGCCTTCAATTTTTTACTCTTGTAAAATACGTTTTCGGGGGCTCTGTAGGACCATTCTTTAAGCTTTTTGAGCGGTTTTTCGTGGTTTTTCCTTCATTCCTAACCCATTCGCTATTGTTTCTGGAATAAAACCATTTTTTGAAAACCGGCCGGGTTCTGGTGAACAAACATTACAAAACTAGCCGGGGCTGGACGGGTTAACTAGTAATGATGGGATCTGGGAGAGAGACAGAGAGTAGAACAGAGTGAGAGGGAGCGCGCAGTGTTTTTGTCCCGCTCGATGACGTCACGGCTGGCTGCCTCGTGGGGGTTGGTGGAGAGAGGTCCTTACCATGCTGCTAGCTCCCTTGCTAGTGGCTAGAGTACTTGTAACCGCTTTTTTCCCACGCGCCTCGAGCTAGTGCGAGTATATATACAGTTCCTCGCCACTCTCTCCCTCAGATCTGGTTTCTAGAACGCATCCATCTTTTTCCCTTGCTACCTGTCCCGCGCTCCGCACCTGAGAATCTTTTCCTCTGCCTACCTCTCTCTTTGTTCATATCTTTCACCACCTTTTTATTAATATTATACCCCCTCTGGTTAACTCTGCAAAATCAGCTTCATGCTGGCCAGTTGTATTGTGCGTTAAGGTCTGATATAACCCATGTATGTTAGTTGTTAAGATAAGTGGATCACGAAGCATTGGTTGGCATTCATATTGTTTAGTACTGCTTCCTTTAATTATTAGTGTTCTGCTGGATTAGATAATGCTAGACTAGGAGTCTGATATTATAAGGTATTGTTTCCTATGAGTGCTGGCTTTAGTTAAAAGCTGCACGACATACCTGAGAACTGGAGTTGATTGAGTAAATTCTAGTCTGTGTGCCATTGAGAGTAGAGCATGCACGAATGAGGGCTTTTTGCCTATACCATTCTGCACTGTTCTAAGCTCGTTGTTTGTCTTTGAGGTACGCCAGGAGAACGCTTAATACTTCGGTATTAAGGTTTCTCAAGAGAGCTACCCTTCCCTATAACGTAATATTTGACTCACAGACTTGAGATTTGCACTAGGCTATGCAGCATGCCATGCGCACCAGTATCTCGTATCATTGACTCTAGCTAGACTTTATCAGTCACAGTAGACATTAAGTATATTAACCTAATTACTCTTTTTATGCATACCCATTTATGATTACACAAGCATTTCGCAGCCTAGTTTGATGTATGGAGACACAAACGACTTAGGCTCTTTTTGTTGACAGGAATACTGCATTGTCGTGGCGATTATTATTGTTGTAGTGTTTAGGATATTCTTGGCTCCGACGGCATTATATAATTATATTCTGCCGTTTTGTGTGCATAGCCTGCACGAGCATTGTTCCGCTGCCTGCCTTTTTGGGTTCCATTTCCGATACAAGCATCTTTATAGCATCTAACATTTAAAGAAGATTCCTTGTTAGTGTTGAAGGACTTTAGTGCACTTTCTTTCATGCAGGAGTGCCTGACATTTATTGATTAAAGTAACGTAAGCTGTAACTTCTCTTACCACCTTACTTTGCATACCATAACCAAGCACCTTCGGTTATAGGTAGTAATAGGCTGTTTTCACATAACATTAAGCCTAGAGTAGACGCACATTTATTGAGAGTTTGATAGCCTATTATTGCATATAGAACTCCGAGAGTATTTGTGTTCTTTGTTCACTGGGAATATACATCAGAGGTTAGATCTAGCGCTTTCCGTTGTAGCATTTATGCCATTACTAGTCCAATGAATAAGAGCCCTGATATATTTAAACCCCAGTCATAACAATACATCAAACTAGGCTGCGAAATGCTTGTGTAATCACAAATGGGTATGCATAAAAAGAGTAATTAGGTTAATATACTTAATGTCTACGGTGACTGATAAAGTCTAGCTAGAGTCAATGATACGAGATACTGGTGCGCATGGCATGCCGCATAGCCTAGTGCAAATCTCAAGTCTGTGCATCAAATATTACGTTATAGGGAAGGGTAGCTCTCTTGAGAAACCTTAATACCGAAGTATTAAGCGTTCTCCTGGCGTACCTCAAAGACAAACAACGAGCTTAGAACAGTGCAGAATGGTATAGGCAAAAAGCCCTCATTCGTCCATGCTCTACTCTCAATGGCACACAGACTAGAATTTACTCAATCAACTCCAGTTCTCAGGTATGTCGTGCAGCTTTTTCCTAAAGCCAGCACTCATAGGAAACAATACCTTATAATATCAGACTCCTAGTCTGGCATTATCTAATCCAGCAGAACACTAATAATTATAGGACGCGGTACTTAAACAATATAAATGCCAACCAATGCTTTGTGATCCACTTATCTTAACAACTAACATACATGGGTTATATCAGACCTTAACGCACAATACAACTGGCCAGCATGAAGCTGATTTTGCAGAGTTAACCAGAGGGGGTATAATATTAATAAAAGGTTGTGAAAGATATGATAAAAGAGAGAGGTAGGCAGAGGAAAAGATTCTCAGGTGCGGAGCGGGGGACAGGTAGCAAGGGATAAAGATGGATGCGTTCTAGAAACCAGATCTGAGGGAGAGAGTGGCGAGGAACTGTATATATACTCGCACTAGCTCGAGCCGCGTGGGAAAAAAGCGGTTACAAGTCCTCTAGCCACTAGCAAGGGAGCTAGCAGCATGGTAAGGACCTCTCTCAACCAACCCCCACGAGGCAGCCAGCCGTGACGTCATCGAGCGGGGCAAAAACACTGCGCGCCCCCCTCTCACTCTGTTCTACTCTCTCTCTCTCTCCCAGATCCCATCATTACTAGTTAATGATAAAACATATACTTTACAATTAAATATATAAAGCCTTGACATGGGTGAAAACAAAGAGCCTTTCTGGACTGCCCATGACACGAGCTTTCATATGAAATAAAGCACACTCTAATACATAAACTGTAGCCCCATCCACTGCCCTGGCGATCCTAGCGAGTCACTGTAGGACAAGCCATGCGGTTCTAACGGAGTGGTTAACGTCACACCCCCCCCAAGATTTTTCTCAGAGGCCCCAAGGCTCACAAAAAATCTGATGGTTAGAACCCATGCTACATCTCCACTTCCCATCACCCAGCGGCAGTAAAATATCTGGCACAGTTCTTCAACAAAACATTTTTCAAAATTATAACCCTCCCCAACACCATAGGTTAAATTATATGTAGTTATGCTCCTCAAGAGCGAGCTTCTCTAGCCCAGCATTCTGAGAGGAGTGCAACTCAGAATTACTGCTATAACATACTAAAAAAATTCAACTATCAAAGAAAGAGTTTTTATTTGATTTTTATGTTTATAATTTGTTTATTTCGGCTGCACTATAGGGGCAAGCCTAGTTTTTTCTTCTATACCAAACGCTCAACTCCTGCTTTACGACCCAATACGCTGGGCTACAACCGCGAGCCAACAAGCACCAAGCGCAAAATACTATTCAAACTAAAGCAGGAGGCTACCCGTGTGTCAATCTACCCAGGATCATATACCCTTGAACGACCATCTGCAACCACGTTGTCACAACCGGCAATATGGCGTATGGCCAGGTTATATACCAGTAACCTTAGTGACCACCTGGTCAGCCTCATACTCCGATTGTGAAACTGGTCCAAGAACTTGAGAGGGTGATGATCTGGGTAAACTACAACAACCGTACCATAGGCTGGAACATAGACCTCGAAATGCCTCAGAGCAAGTACAATTGCCAGCAGCTCCTTCTCGACAACAGAGCATCTCCCCTGGGCTGAATTGAACTTCTCCGAGCAGAAACTAACAGGATGCTCCAGCCCATCATCGTCCTTTTACACAAGGACGGCACCAGCCCCCACACCACTAGCCTCCGTTGCTAGTTGGAAAGGTAGGCTAAAGTCAGGGGCCCTGAGGATCGGGTGAGTGCACAACAGGTGTTTTACTTCTCTAAACACCTTCTCACACTCAGGCGCCCATTTGAACTTCTTATCCTTCCAGTTATCCTCCACCTGAGCTTGACTGTCCCGTTCTCCTTCTCCACCTTGACTGCTAAACGTCATCACAGGCACAGTGAGAGGCTCAGGGGGTTGCCTCCCATACTCCTTCATGGGATTAACATGACATAACTGATTGCGCTTCCGTCTGTCTGGAGTGGCTACCAAGTAATCCAGGTCTGATAGCTCCTCCACCACCCTATAAGGACCAGCGTACTTCGCGGACAAGGGGTGACCTACAAGGGGCAGTAGAATCAACACCTCCTGACCCACGTGAAACTCCCTGAGTTCAACCTTGAGGTCGTACCTGTCCTTCCTGAGGGCCTGAGAGCTAGTCAAATTACGGCCAGCCAACTCCAGACTGCGCAACAACCGTTCTCGACTGTTGAGGACACACTTGAGCATAGAACAAGGTTTTTCTGCGCCCTCCCATACTTCTTCAACCATATGGAGAGGCCCTCTGACACGGTGTCCAAAGACGAGCTCATTAGGGCTGACTCCCAAACTCTCCCCAGGTACCTCCCACACAGCAAACAAAACACATGGCAGGCCAAGATCCCAATCCTTCCCACTCTCAAAGCAACAACAACGAAGCACAGCTTTCAAGGCTGAGTGCCATCGCTCTAACACACCCTGGCTCTCCGGATGATACGCAGATGACACAACCCCAACAATCCCATGCTGCGGCATTGCTTGAACAAAGAGGCTAGAAGTGAAGTTGGGTCCCTGGACTGACTGAATCCCCTGTGGGTAACCATACCAGGAAAAATACACTAGCAAGCTTCGGACCACCGTCTTCGCCGACCCATTTCTCATAGGGTACGCGTCAGGGTACCTTGTTGCCACATCTCCCGACTGTGCATCACTGTCCTCCTTCAACTCTTTCGTCTTTTTAAGCCCATCCTCTGCCCCTTCAGGAACAGTTACTGGGTCTTCTCCAGACTCGAAATGTGGTCCTAATAATGAGTCCCCGAGAAGGTCCGTTGATACTAAACTCTCAACCGCATCAACTTTCAACCCCTTCTCGGTACCCTTCCTCCGCTGATCTAAAGATTGCTGACCAGAATGTGACTCCCTGGATGCAGGATCTCCGGTGACAACACACGCCCTAGGCTGCACCGGACACTTCTCAACCCACTCCTGCTCCTCCCTACTCACGTCGGCCGGCTTCTCGGCAACGACCAAGGGTGGAGCCTCAGAAGTAGGTCCCGCAAAGTCGTTGCCGAGAAGGAGGTCGACGCCCCCAACAGGTAACTTCTCCACAATTCCTACATCCAGGTCCCGAGTCACACCATCAACTTCCACCTTCATTCTTACAAGCGGGTATGACCTTGTCGCATTAACTCCCTGAACCACAACCACCCGCGCCGTATTGACAGGTTTACCAGTGAAATTTCTCAACAGTGTTTGCGATGCCCCAGTGTCACGCAAAATTCTCACCTCATGTCTTCTAACCCCCCACTCCACACAACCGAGTCCCCTGTGGTCACTAAAGGCATCACGGACAGGGAATAAGCCTTCCGGATCCTTCTGCACTGGCAGTGTATTTACCTCGGAAGAAATGCCTCTAACAAACTCCGATGTCCTCTTGAACACTCCAATGCCGTGAGCAAAAGACACGGCTGCCGGAGGAGGTCGAATAGGGCACTCATTTGCCTTATGACCCTCCTGGTGGCAACTAAAACACATAAATTTTGGTTTCGGCTTATACTGTGATGTAAAAGGCCCCTGACTTTTCACATACGGTGTGGTGTAAGGTTTGGATTCAGTTTTAGTTTCATGGCTCTTCTGTTTAAATGTGTCATTGTTCCGGGGAGGGGGAGGATAACGGTCCTTAGCACTTACATCGTACTTCTGTGAGGACCCGCAACCCCGAATCAACGACAGCCGTCGATCAGCCATTTCTGCTGCTTCGACTAGAGTTCTTGGGTTTTTCTCCTTCAAGTTCAAAGTTAGATCACCGCCTGTGCTCTTAAGGAACTGCTCCAACATCATTAACTGCGTAATTTCATCAAATGTTGTGACCTTCTCAGATCGGAGCCAGTTCCCCATAGCATCGGACAAGTCCCGGGCGTGTTCCAAAAAGCTGCTATCTCTTCCCTTAGTTACACCCCGGAACTTCAAATGGTACGTTTCTGGTTGCAGTTCGTAAGCCCTCAGGACAGCCTCCTTGAGATCCTCATACACAATACATGACTCCAAAGGTAATGCATCGTAGGCTTTAAGACCCTTGCCTATATATCTAGAGGATACAAGTGCTGCCCATTTATTCTCTGGCCACTGGTGTTCCTGGCACTTCTTCTCAAAGCGTGTGAAAAATTTTGTTACACCACTCTCATCAAACACCGGAACCAGTTTCAATAAGTGCGAGAGAGACTGCTCATGAACACGGTTACCAGTCCCAAGTCGCTGTCCCATTGCCTCTACTCGCAACTTCTCTACATCCATGTCGGCACAGTACCTAGTCGACTCTAAATCAGCTTGGATTTTTGCTAGCTCTACGTGCTGGTGACTTTTTCTCTCTTCTATCTTGGCTCTCTCTTCTATCTTGGCTAATTCTAATTGCTGCTGAAGCTTAGCTAATTCGAGCTGAAGCAATAATTCTGGAGTTAACCCTTGAGGAGGTGAAGGTGCTACAATGTTTGAAATTACCGGTGGTCCCCCCAGGGGCAACCCACCCTGCCAGTCACCACCCAACTGCGGAAGCGTACCCGGGGTCGGCAAACTACTGGGATGGCTGGGAGTCGAGTGTAGGGGAAGCATGGCCGAAGGGCTCTGAGCACTCAACCCATCTCGCTCACTAGTCACCCTGCCCAGTACACACGTTATCAAGTTATCCCTGGTCATGCTGCTAGTAACCGCATGACCGATAGCTGTGCCCAGGCATTGAAGACCGTACCGATCCATACCCTCCAACCGCTCGGCAGTAACAGGCCATTGCAAAAATATCCTAGCATCCTCCACACAGTTCACCCGATTAACCCTTTCATCATGCTGCTGTTCCTCAGTTTCGACATTACGTACTGTGTCTCCATTTTCCTCTGATCCGGTATAAGACATGATGCTCACAAAAATTTCCCACCTCAATATTCAGAAAAGAAGTACCCCAAACTCTTATACCTCAATATACACACAAAAATTCTCGGAAATACTCAAGGGCTATACTATGTTGCGAAAAAAAATTATTCTTGCTGATCCCTGCAAAATATTCTCCAAAACAACAAAATTAATGTTCCCTGCTAATAAATGTAGGTTCACCAAATCCTAGGTTAGGTCGCCATTTGTTACGACTGGGGTTTAAATATATCAGGGCTCTTATTCATTGGACTAGTAATGGCATAAATGCTACAACGGAAAGCGCTAGATCCAACCTCTGATGTATATTCCCAGTGAACAAAGAACACAAATACTCTACAGAGTTCTATATGCAATAATAGGCTATCAAACTCTCAATAAATGTGCGTCTATTCTAGGCTTAATGTTATGTGAAAACAGCCTATTACTACCTATAACCGATGGTGCTTGGTTATGGTATGCAAAGTAAGGTGGTAAGAGAAGTTACAGCTTACGTTACTTTAATCAATAAATGTCAGGCACTCCTGCATGAAAGAAAGTGCACTAAAGTCCTTCAACACTAACAAGGAATCTTCTTTAAATGTTAGATGCTATAAAGATGCTTGTATCGGAAATGGAACCCAAAAAGGCAGGCAGCAGAACAATGCTCGTGCAGGCTATGCACACAAAAAGGCAGAATATATAATGCAGTCGGGGCCAAGAATATCCTAAACGCTACAACAATAATAATCGCCACGACAATGCAGTATTCCTATCAACAAAAAGAGCCTAAGTCGTTTGTGTCTCAATACATCAAACTAGGCTGCGAAATGCTTGTGTAATCATAAATGGGTATGCATAAAAAGAGTAATTAGGTTAATATACTTAATGTCTACGGTGACTGATAAAGTCTAGCTAGAGTCAATGATACGAGATACTGGTGCACATGGCATGCCGCATAGCCTAGTGCAAATCTCAAGTCTGTGCGTCAAATATTAGGTTATAGGGAAGGGTAGCTCTCTTGAGAAACCTTAATACCTAAGTATTAAGCGTTCTCCTGGCGTACCTCAAAGACAAACAACGAGCTTAGAACAGTGCAGAATGGTATAGGCAAAAAGCCCTCATTCGTGCATGCTCTACTCTCAATGGCACACAGACTAGAATTTACTCAATCAACTCCAGTTCTCAGGTATGTCGTGCAGCTTTTTCCTAAAGCCAGCACTCATAGGAAACAATACCTTATAATATCAGACTCCTAGTCTAGCATTATCTAATCCAGCAGAACACTAATAATTATAGGACGCGGTACTTAAACAATATAAATGCCAACCAATGTTTCGTGATCCACTTATCTTAACAACTAACATACATGGGTTATATAAGACCTTAACGCACAATACAACTGGCCAGCATGAAGCTGATTTTGCAGAGTTAACCAGAGGGGGTATAATATTAATAAAAGGTGGTGAAAGATATGAAAAAAGAGAGAGGTAGGCAGAGGAAAAGATGCTCAGGTGCGGAGCGGGGAACAGGTAGCAAGGGATAAAGATGGATGCATTCTAGAAACCAGATCTGAGGGAGAGAGTGGCGAGGAACTGTATATATACTCGCACTAGCTCGAACCTCGTGGGAAAAAAGCGGTTACAAGTCCTCTAGCCACTAGCAAGGGAGCTAGCAGCATGGTAAGGACCTCTCTCAACCAACCCCCACGAGGCAGCCAGCCGTGACGTCATTGAGCGGGGCAAAAACACTGCGCGCCCCCCTCTCACTCTGTTCTACTCTCTCTCTCTCTCTCTCCCAGATCCCATCATTACTAGTTAATGATAAAACATATACTTTACAATTAAATATATAAAGCCTTGACATGGGTGAAAACAAAGAGCCTTTCTGGACTGCCCATGACACGAGCTTTCATATGAAATAAAGCACACTCTAATACATAAACTGTAGCCCCATCCACTGCCCTGGCGATCCTAGCGAGTCACTGTAGGACAAGCCATGCGGTTCTAACGGAGTGGTTAACGTCACAATAGTTAACACCCTCCGTGCCTTTGACATACTGATCATCTTAATCCTTATGGCTTTGTTAGATTTGACTCAGATAATAAATATCTTAAAGCTACTTCACATAGACTATGCCTCACAGTACAATTATTATTATAGTCTGGTTTAATGAATTCTTAACACTAGACAATGTTATTACACTCATGATTATACATAGTACTAGGAGGGGTACCCGGCGTTGCCCGGCTTTAAATTCTACTACCATAATCACCATCATCAAGGGTGGTTCACACATAGCCGAGTCGGTGCGCGAGTCCAACACGAGTGCTGCAATTTTGCTATTCGGCAATGACTCGTCGAGACTCCTCAACACTCATGTTAGACTCGTGTATACTCTTTGTTTACTCGACACACTCGTGGGTACTCGCCACGGGGTCCAAAAAATGTCTTGCATGCATGACATTTTTGGGCCACGTGGCGAATACCCACGATTGTGGCCTACATACATGTAGACTCGTGTACATACGTGTTAACTCGTGCTGAACTCTGAATAACTCTTCATTATACGTGTTAACTCGTGTTGACTCGTGTAAACCCGTGTAACACTCTTTGCTGATTCGTCGCTTTTCGTCATCATTTCGCCGTTGACGAATCAACATGTGTCTACACGTACCAACACGTGTCTACACGTAACAACACGTATGTAACACACATGCAACACGTATCAACATGAGTACAAAGCACGAATGTGAATGCCAAAATATGGTGGCACCATGATGCAAGAGTTTACACGATTCAAACACGAGTAAAAACACAAGTAAACAAGAGTATACACGAACCACTGAGAACAGAACACGAGTGTAACACGAAAAAGCGAGTGTCATTTGAAATACCGTTATTTCAAAAATGTTGGACGAATCAACGAGAGTTTACACGAGTCTACATGGATGTAATGTGAGTCAACACGTGTACAACAGAGATCCAACGAGAGTCAACGCGTACCTACACGAAGCTACACGAATCGTGGAGTGTAGCCCAAGTGGTGGCAACAACGTGTGAAGAGGTGGCAACAGCGCCACTCACACAGACGCCTCCCACACCCTATAAGGTGCCCCCACCCACGCTGCCTCGTCCCGGTCCACCGCCGCACCAGTGACCGACCACAACCTTGACCTGCCTCGCTGACCTCCCTATCTGCTGCACATCCACCCACGCTGCCCTTCGCCATGGCCCCTGAAAAGCCTGAAAAGAAGAAGGTCCCTGCCAGGTCCATCCACCCTCGACATGTGCTGAAGGGTACGCTGGCCAACAAGCGTGTCGTCGCCAAACTGCCGCCTGGGCCCAGCCAACCACGTGACACAGCAGCCACCCCCCGCCGCCCACCACCGCCAAAGGACAACCAACGTAGTGCGTCGCCCAGCTCAGATGACATCATACCAGACAGCCAGGCCGCTGCTACTATTAGTGATCGTCAGGACATATCCGATTTGTTCGATACAGATGATATTATTAATTTTTTTAATTATAATTTAATTATTAATTTTATTATTTAATTTTATTTTATTACCCTCCTGGATGATGACGAGGCTGTGATGGACGACAGCCAAGAGGAGCCCGAGGATACGGAGGCCATGATGTCTGGTGGTGGGGGCTGCCTTTATATAACTTTCGTGCACAGTGGTTGTCACTCTCAATGACTCTTGGTGGGCTCTTGGCGACTCTTGTACACTCGTGACGACTCGTGTAAACTTGTGTTGTCTTTCGTGTTGTTTCGTATAACATCCGTGCTCATGCGTGTAACAATCGCGTTGATTCGTGTTGACTTGTGTTGACTCGCGTTGACTCGTGTTAGACTCGTCCATACTCTTTGTTTGCGTGCTCTGGAATATGGCCGTTATTTTTCAAAACTTTGGACACTCGTGTTTGGTTCGTGTTACACTCGTTTTGATTCTCAGTTACTCATACAGACTCTTGCATAGACACGTGGTGACTCGTATTGACTCGAGTTAATTCGTGTTACACTCTCCTTGACTCGGGAGCAATTGCTACTCGCGGCCGACTCGGCCTCCAGCGACGGCGATAATCGACGAGTGTGACTCGTGTTGGACTCGCACACCGACTCGGCTATGTGTGAACCAGGCTTTAGTCTATATATCTTGATAAAACAAGACTCTGCCAGGCAAGGAGAACAGTCACAATCACATATAATCAAACGACCAGATACAGAGAGATAACAGAGACAGAAGAGAGAGATAATACAGAGACAGAAGAGAGAGATTACAGAGAGAAGAGAGAGATAAGACAGAGACAAGAGAAAAATAAGACAGACAGAAGAGAGAGATAAGACAGAGACAGAAGAGAGAGATAAGACAGAGACAGAAGAAAGAGATAATACAGAGACACAAGAGAGAGATAAGACAGAGACAGAAGAGAGAGATAAGACAGAGACAGAAGAGATAGCTAATACAGAGACAGAAGAGAGAGACAATACAGAGACAGAAGAGAGCTAATACGGAGACAGAGAGATAATACAGAGACAGAAGAGAGAGATGATAGAGACAGAAGAGAGAGATAATACAGAGACAGAAGAGAGATATAATACAGAGACAGAAGAGAGAGATAACAGAGACAGAAAAGAGAGATAAGACGGAGACAGAAGAGAGATAAGACAGAGACAGAAGAGATAATACAGAGACAGAAGAGAGAGATAACACAGAAGAGAGATAAGACAGAGACAGAAGAGAGATAATACAGAGACAGAAGAGAGAGATAAGACAGAGACAGAAGAGAGAGATAAGACAGAGACAGAAGAGAGAGATAAGACAGAGACAGAAGAGAGAGATAAGACAGAGACAGAAGAGAGAGATAAGACAGAGACAGAAGAGAAAGATAAGATAGAGACAGAAGAGAGAGATAAGACAGAGACAGAAGAGAGAGATAAGACAGAGACAGAAGGGAAAGATAAGACAGACAGAAGAGAGATAATACAGACAGAAGAGAGGTAATACAGAGACAGAAGAGAGATAATACAGAGACAGAAGAGAGAGATAAGACAGAGACAGAAGAGAGAGATAAGACAGAAACATAAGAGAGAGATAATACAGAGACAGGAGAGAGATAATACAGAGACAGAAGAGATAATACAGAGACAGAAGAGGGAGATAAGACAGAGACAGAAGAGAGAGATAAGAGATAGGCGACAATAAACAAATGCAGCAGCAGGACAAATAGAGCACACCCGAACAATGATACTGAAAAACACTCTTAACCCCTTCAGGACCATGGCGTCTTTTTACCTTTGATTCTGGCTAGGATTAGAAGATTTAATGCCGTTTTGAGAAGGACCTATGTCACTAAGAGTGTTTATTAAAATCATATTTACCTATTTGAGTCATATAAGTAGATTACAAGCTAAAGAAAATCGTCTAATGGTAAACAGACTATGATGAAAATTACGTCATGGTGGTGAAGGGGTTAAGGGGGTAGTGCTTGGTTTATGGTATATATATAATTATTAATTAATATATTTTTGAGTTTCGTCACTAGACCTCCATCAAGCTTGGCCCGGTCACACTGCCTTTAGCGTCTGCAGCGCGAGTAAATTTCCCCAAATTTTTTTAGCCGCTGTAACACGCGGTGGAAAATGTGAAAAATTGGCTAACACGTGGTTACCCGTGGTATGCCCGCTGAACAGACGCCGGCGCCTGTTCAGCGTCCTGACCGCTGGTGAAGCGCGACTGGAGCACGGGTAAGCGCGGGAAAATCTCCACGTGGTGACAGGCAGCGGCGGGTAACCGCGGCTGCATCACGCCTGACCCACGGGTGATCACGTGTACAGCACGGCTGGTCCACGTGTGCAGGGCGGCCGTTTCGCGGGCTATCACGGGTACTGCGCGTGTGTACCACGCCCCCACCACGGGTATATAAGGAGCCCGGGCAGGCGGTAGAAATCATACTCGCTCCAGACACCACAGTGCACACTCCAAGACGAAACTCCCAGACTCCCAGACTCCCAAGATGGCTCCCAAGAGGTTACCCACCAGGAAAGCCCCCAACAAGGGCAAGAGGCCACCAGGTGTCCCTGTGGAGGTGCAGCCGGCAGCCGAAGATGCGAGTGCAGAGGTGGAGGCCAGTCCTGCTGCACTTCAGGAGGAGGAATCATCTTTTGAAGGTCAGTACAATTTATGTTATGGGTTTTCAGATATTTCTATATTTACCTATAATTATTATGTGTACAGTGTTAATTTGGAATAACGTGCAATGCATACTATGAATAGAAACAATACAATAGAATGATATTTTATCTAGTGTGCCATATTTCCATTTGTAAACGCATGTATATGTATATATTGTATACCCGATTATTGTCTATCTCTAAATACCTTTAATTTTGTGCCTTTTCAGGTGTTGCATCTCCTGCCACCACCACAGCTGAGAGCACCATTCCACCAGAGGAGGAGGAGGATGAGGAGGAGGAGGAGGAGCCTGATGCCTCTCATTCCCCGGGGCAATCCCCACATGAGGAGGAGGAGGAGGAGGAGCAGCAGCAGCCGGCGCCCAAGAAGGGGAAGAAGAAGGCTGATGGTGCTCCGAAACAAGGCTGGAGTCTCCCCGACCTAACGGAGCAGGAGCTGGTGGAGTGGCTTCAGGCCAACACCTACCTGTGGCTCCGCAGTACTAAGGACTACCACAGAAAGAAGGCTGCGTGGGAGATGAAGGCCAAGGAGCTGGGGGTCAGTCTGAAACACCTACAGAACTGGTGGAAGAACGTAAAAGACTGGTACGTCAAGCTGTCCAAGAGGACCAGTGGCCAGGCAACCAAGCTGTTGACCGCGAGGGACAAGTGGGTGTTGAAGAACATCGCCTTCTACAAAAGTAAGTACATCTCATTATATGTATTTGAGAAGCTTGGAAATGAAACAAATATAGTTAAATACAGTAATATTATTTTATAAAATCATGACCAAAGTTTATTAAACATCATATCACTGTATTCACAAAGTAAAGGTGTAAATTATATTCCCAGAAATATATAAATATGTATTTGTCTATGCCATTATATTAAACAAATGTTTAACTTGTTTCAGGTTCCATGCCCACTGATGTCCCGGACACCCTAGTCAGCCTGCCCCGTTCCCCATCTTCCACCGGTTCCGCCTCCTCTGCTGCACCTGCTGCTGCCGCCCCGACCTCCCAGGCACAGGAGTCACATGACTCCGGGGATGCCAACATCTTGGAGGACATGGAGGTGGCAGGGACGGAGCAGGCCTCAACAAGCCGCCGCAATAGGAGGACTGCAGGCTATGAGAGCCAAGAGGAGGGCTGGATGCTGGACCTCCGATCCACCATGAAGGCCAACCAGGCACTGCTGGAGAGGCTGCTGCAGGAGAGGCCTCAGCCCCAGACACGTAGGGAGGCCTTTATACGCTATGTGTCCGACATCCTGCGCACTGTCCCTGACGAGGAGTACCAGGTGCTGCACGACATAATAGCGGACACTTTGCGTCAGCGACACATGGGGCCCTCTACATCGGGGGCTGGACCGGGCCCCTCAACAGCACCACAAGCCAGCGCCTCCACCTCACAACAGTCCGCCTTCACACCACCCACCTACAGCCAGCCGCAGTATTATCAGCTGCCGGGATTAGCGAGTCCCAGTCCCAGCAACTGGCAGTATGGTGTGGGTGGTGGCCAGCAGTCCCAGTCCCTCCAGCCACTCCAGCCACTCACGACACCTGTCCGGTCTAGGGACTCGGCAGAATCTGTCGGTAGGATTCTGGCCTCCAGCATTGCGGAGGACTGGAATGTAGCCCCAGGCCCTTCTACAAGACGGCCTGACGACACCTCCGGTGGCCCAGGTTCTCTATGAACCCATATGCATCTTTAATTTCTTTTTGTATAATATTCCCATGTTTATATGTATTATTTGTATTATTTTGTATTATTTGTATTATTATTTATTTTTATTTAGTATTAGTATTATTTCTATTATTTGTGAAATATGTATTATTTATTTTATTTTCTTAATAAATAACTGTATAATTTTCCATATGCTTGTTTCCATTCCCTTAACTTGACTGTTTTTCATAGGTTTTCTATAGTAATAATAATAATATCTTAATAATAAATACTCACAATAATAATAATAATAAGGAAATAAATAATAACAATAATATTATAATAATAAAGCCTGAGCGAAAATAGGACTCAAGAAAACAACAAGTGAGGCGGCTATTAAATATTTATTATGTAACACAATATTATGGTAGAACAGCTATATGTTCAGTCAAATAAATTGGGTGTTTACAATAACTTAAAAGGTATCCACCAGTAGCCTGCACAATAACTAGAAACGGGGTAGGAGCATGTTATCCTGCCATGGAACCCTTCCAGCAGGTGAGTTGCACCATTCCATGATGAGGTTCCTCTGAGCCTTGGCTTTCCTGAAGTCTCTGTTGTTCCCTGGTAATTGGTTGGGTGTCGTGTCCTCAAGGTTCCTGCCGGCACGCCAGGCACCAGGCACCAGGTCTCCATTTGGACGCTCCACATCCACCAGTCGGTTCTGCATCACCGGGTAACGCAACCTCATAAGGTTGTGGAGGAGTACACATGCCTTGACCAGGAGCCTCACAGTGTCAGCTTCATGCAACATGGTCGTCAGGAGAACTTGAAAGCGATTCGCAAGTATGCCAAACGAATTCTCCACCACCCTTCTGGCTCGCGAGAGTCTATAGTTGAAGATCCTCTGCTTCCTGGTCATGTCCCTGTTACCGTACGGCTTCATCATGTAGGTCCGGAGTGCGAAAGCATCATCTCCCACCAGAAAATAAGGGACATCCTCAGTGTCACCTGGGAGAGGATCAGGCTGTGGGAATCCAATAATGTCGTTCCTCTGGAGAGCCTCTCTCAAAGCACTTGCATTGTAAATGTGGGCATCAGACGTTGAACCCTTGCCGCTGACGTCTATCCAGAGGAACTTGTAGTCAAATGTGACGACTGCCAGGAGGATGACACTAAAGAATCCCTTGTAGTTGTAGTAGTCGGAACCAGTGTTGGCAGGAGCTTTACAGGCAATGTGCTTGCCGTCTATTGCACCGATGACATGTGGAAAGTTCCACCTATTCATCCAATTACCGGTGATCTGACGCCAATCTGCAGCGGTCTGTGGTGGCTTGAGCAGCTCCTCACGGTACTCGTCGACGATGGCCTCACACACCTCGCGCACCACTATACTGATGGTGTTGTGAGGCACCCTCCAGCCATACTGCATCTCACGGTACTTGGCGCCAGAGGCAAGGTGCCTCAGGGTGAGGGCAACCTTCAGGCCTGGATCAAGGGGTGCTCGGCAGTTGGTGGTCGTCTTGGTAAGGGCTGGTGTCAGTCTCTGCACAACTTCATCGAACATGGCAGGTGGCATTCTCATGAAATTGTGGAAGGCCCTTGGATCTTCATTACGGAGCTCCACCATGAGACGATCATACAGGCCAAGCTCAGGTCTCCTGCGTATCCAGTCACGCACCCATATGTTCCGGACCGCCCTCCTCCTCAGCCGTCTTCGTCTTCGTCTATCAACGAGGTACTGATGGACATGTACCAGCTGGTTCATATGCTGTTGCATCAGCATGCAGACGAGGTCAATACGGTCCATGTTCACCCCATCACGTCAGAACCAGGAGTGATGAATGCTTGGCAAATCGAGCCAAATATATAGGTCCCAGAGTACACGCGCTACACACGCAAATGCACGTGAAAACACGCGGAACAGATGCGGTACAACCGTGCTATGACCGTCATTAAACCGCGATTACCCGCTAAAGGTTCGCGTCCTATCGCGTGTAACCACGTACTTACCGCGGCCGTAGCACGTCTTTACCACGTCTTTACGCGTCTTTACCACGTCTTTATCACGTGTGTACCACGTGTGCCCCCCGTGGCCACCCACGGTCTCAAGTTTTGAGCAGCTCAAAACTTGAGACCGCGTGTGATTTTTCTAGCCCGTGTGGGTGCGGCTGTATCGCGTCCTTTCACGACTTATATGCGTCCAACAGCGCTTGCTTCACGTTCACACATTTTTCGCCGTGAGACGTCCGCGATGCGACCGCGAAGGGCAGTGTGACCGGGCCTTTACAGGTCCTCAGCTCCATTCTTGGGTCTCATTTTCGATACTCGGTTGACATGGTGCCCGCACATTACTTCGTTACTGACCTCCACCACCCGACGGCTTCAACTCTTACAAACCCTTAGCCACTTGTCTTGGGGTGCGGACCGGACGACTCTTCTGCGCCTCCATACAACGCTTATTCTCTCCAAGATCGATTATGGCTGCCAGGTATATGCCTCCGCTGCGCGTACAAACCTTAAGCGCCTAGACTCCCTTCACCATCACGGTCTGCGCTTGTCGCTAGGGGCTTTTCGCTCTACTCCGGTTATTAGCCTTTATGCTGAGTCGGGTGTCCCACCGCTATCATCCAGGCGGGATAAACTGACCCTTCGATGTCATCTTCGCCTTCTGCAACACAGTTCGGCTGGTTTTCCTCCCACGGCTTGCGGCTTAGCCCCATCAGTGTCTGCTACTTCGTTCCCCGGTCGGGTCTCAGCTTTACTGGCCTCCTTCTCTTTTCCCATTCCATCGGTGCTACCCCTCCGACAGTCGGAGTTCCCCCCATGGCTACTCCCTCGCCCTACCGTTTGTACAGCTGCCCTCCCCCCCTCTAAGGCCTCTTCAACCCCACAGTTGCTTTATGCTCAGTTTACGGAACATCTGCTACGCCACTCTTCAGCCGTTCCAGTGTACACTGATGGTTCCAAGACCTCCGCCGGTACAGGGTTTGCGGTTGTGTTCCCGGACCGGACCTTCCAACGTCACATCCAATCATGTGCTAGTGTCTTTACGGCCGAGTTATTTGCTATTTTATTTGCCCTACGTACTATTTTTTGTTCACACCTGCATACCTTTGTAATTTTTAGTGACTCCCTTAGTGCTCTTCAGTGTATTCAGTCTCTTCCCGCTGTTAACCCCTTAGTGCTGGAGATTCAAGAATGGTTGTTCCGCATCGCTACTAAATTGAAGTCCGTCTTTCTGTTGGGTCCCGAGTCATGTTGGTGTGCCTGGCAATGAGCGGGTTGATTTTTTCGCCCGCTCTGCTATTACCTCTCACCGACTCGTGCCACGACGTATTCCTGCATCTGATTACTTCCCGCGTGTTACTCAATTACTACGTCAGCGCTGGCAGGATGAGTGGACCTCCATGAGGGTGTCTGATGTCAAACTGTGTTCTGCCAAACCTTCCGTCCTACCTTGGAAGTCTTCCTCTCATCGCAATCGTCGATGGGAGACCGCTCTAGCCCGTCTTCGGCTCGGCCACACCAGGCTCACGCATGGTCATTTGATGTCCTGTGATGTCCCCACGCTCTGTCCTTGCTGCCATATTCCAGTGTCTGTCCAGCATCTCCTGATCGGCTGGCATTCCCCTTCATATCCTCCCTTAATCGCCCCCTTATCTTAGCCGATATGCTTGGAGTCTCCCACTTTCTCCCTCCCACATCTTATGCGGTTTCTCCTCCATACCCGTCTCCTTCAGCTTCTTTAATTAGTGTTTCCTAGTCTTCTTTTCCTCTACTCCGTATTGCGCCCAGCCCCACAACAACTCCGATGTTTTTTCCACAAAGTTTATTTTGGTGCCACAGTCTTTTTCGGTTGGTGCGCATCCCTATTTTAATAATAATAATACTTGTAAGAATAATAATCCCATAACACTTATGGATTCCTTATTTTCCCCCCTTCCACGTTCTTCCACTACGACTCAGTAAGTGTCCCCCTTGGCTCCTTCCTCGTATTTCCATGTGTCCCTCTATTCTTCCTTGTTCTAAGTCCTCTACCCCACCCCCGGTTCTTTTATCTCTTTTCCTTGAACATCTTGCACAGCATTCTTCTTCTACTTCAGTTTACACTGATGGCTCCCATTCGTCTTCTGGCGTCGAGTTTGCCATCCTTTTTCCTTCTCGTTCTTATCAGAATTCTCTCCCTTCTATAGCCGGTGTTCTGACTGCCGAACTTTATGCTATCTTATTTGCCGTCCGTCTCATGTACTTTCCTTCTTCCTCCTTTACTCTTTTTTTCTGATTCGTACAATGCCCTTCTCCTGCAGTCTTTCCCTGCTGTTCATCCGTTGGTTCTTGCCATACAAGATTGGCTAGTCAGTCTTTCTACTCGGAAGAAGGTTGTCCACTTTTGCTGGGTGCCTAGCCATGTTGGTGTCCGTCGGAATGAGCAGGTTGAGGTTCTCGCTCGTGATACTGCGACGGTCAAGTCACCTTCGCTTTCCATTTCCGTCTCTGAATATTATCCAGCTATCTCTGCCTTCCTTCTGCCTAGTTAACAAACCATGTGGTCTTCTCTTTCCTCTAAGAGCTGTTAAGGCCTCCGCTTCTGCCTGGGCTGACCCCCCTCACCGAGTTCGCCGTTGGGAGACTGAGTTGGCCCGGCTTCAGATAAGCCATACCAGGCTTACCCACTCCTTCCTATGTCCTGCTCTCCTCCGCCGGTTTGCTCCTGGTGTGATGTTCAAATGTCTATTTCTCACATTTTCCTTGACTGTCCTCTTTTCTCCGGCCCGAATAAGTTGTTTTCCCTTGCTCGTCGACATTGTCTTACCGATATCCTCTCAGTCCTTTCTTTTCCGTTGACCGTGTAATGGCTTTCCTTTCTTTCAGCCTCAACTATATTGGAGTTCCTTTCCTTCTATGTTTTTTACTTTAGTGCCATATGGCCTTTGTTGCCTGGTGCTAGGAATTTATTACAGTCACACATAATACTAATTTTAATAATATCAGTACATTAATGAAGTCAACGCACCAGGCGACAAAGGCCATATGGCACGAAATAGTTAAAGACGGGAAGGAAGTTAACTAAATATCATCAAGAACTCGAACATGATGAAGGAAGGACATAATACGGGAGATAGAAAACGAGGGAGATTCAGAAAGAAAATCTGCAAGACATGGCGGCCGGCGGAGGAAAGCCAGAAAAGGGAAGAAACGCGGGCGGGCAATGGAAAATAAGGGGCAATCGAGGAAAAGATGGGAGACAGAAAGCTGAACGGTACAGCGCGAGCAAAGAGTCGGAGGAGAACGGGACATTAAAAACGAATGGGCAAGTCTGGTGTGGCCAATGCGGAGACGGGCCAAAGCCGTCTCCTATCGGCGATTACGGTGGGAGGGATCAGACCACCCAGAAACGGACGGTTTGACAGAACGAAGTTTATTAACGGAGATAGCGGACCACTGAGTCTGCCACCTCGACCAAAGAAACCTGGACAAGGCAGGGAAGAAATCAGAGGCCGGGACAGCAAGTGAGGAGCGGGCACCCCGCACGGCAGCAGAACGAGCAAGGCAATCAACCCGCTCATTACCGCAAACGCCAACGTGACTGGGAACCCAGCAAAAACGTACAAGCTTTTTGCGGACGGAAAGGCGGAAAAGCCATTCCTGAATGGAAAGAACTAAAGGGTGTAGAGCAGGGGAGGACTAAGATAAGTAGAGCACTGAGAGAATCAGAGAACAAAGTAAAGGACGAGGAGGGGAAGGAACACATAAAACGGAGGGCAATAAAAATAGCATAAAGTTCAGCAGTTAATATACTGGCAACGGGAGGTAAAGAATATTGATACGAGCAAGTGGGAAAAAGGACGGCAAACCCCACGCCTACCGACGTCTTGGAGCCATCAGTAAACACAGGAGTGGTTGTAGCGTGAAGAGAGAGGGGATCTAAGAAACGAGACCGAAGAACGAGGGGAGAAGTAGAGGACTTGGAACAAGGGAGGATGGAAGGGCAAACCGAAGGACGAGGGAAAAGCCAGGGGGGAAAAGAGCAAAAGCGGAAAGGGAGGACGTTAGAAACAGGGAAAGAGCACGATGCGAGCAGCGAGAGCATGGGGACAGAAAACGGAGAACCAAGACGGGGGCGAGACGAAAAAGTAGCAACGACCGAAGGGGGAAGGGAAAGATATGAAGATGGGAATTGTTGAAGGCGAGCGTAAGAACGAAGGGACAGGAGAGCCCGACGGCGATAAAGAGAAGGGAAACCAGACTCAGCATAGAGGCTTTCAACAGGAGAGGAACGAAAAGCACCAAGGGCAAGACGAAGACCAGAGTGATGAACAGAATCAAGAGCATGGAGAACAGAATCAGAGGCTGAAGAGTAAACTTGACAGCCATAATCCAACTTAGAGAGGACAAGAACCGTATGAAGCCAAAGAAGAAGCGCTCGATCAGCACCCCAAGTGAGGTGGGACAAGGACTGAAGAAGGCGGAGGCGGAGTAAGGCAGCAACCTTGAGAGAAGAAACATGAGCGGACCAATTAAGACGAGAATCAAAAGTAAGACCCAAAAAAGTAGTAGAGGAACGATAAGGGAGGGCAGTACCATAAAGAGTAAGAGGAGGATGAGGAATAGAATGGCAACGAGTAAAGGACATCGCGCAGGAATTGGAGGTGGAAAAACGGAACCCGTGGCGGGTTGCCCATGAAGAAACAGCCAGAATAGCGGATTGGATAAGAAGACGTAAAGCAGCAATATCTGAGTCGGCTGCGTAAATCGCAAAGTCGTCGACATACAAGGAAGACCGAACCCCGACAGGAAGAGAAGACACGATACCGTTGATAGCAATGAGAAAAAGGACGGTACTCAGGACACAACCCTGAGGGACACCTTCCAACTGAGGGTAAAGACGAGATAAGTGGGAAGCGACTCTGACACGAAAGGACCGAGAAGAAAGAAAATTCTGAATAGGCTTTTCGAGATCGAAAAAAACAGCAATGACAGTTTGACGACGAGCAAAAGCTGTCCTAATATAAGATTCCAAGCGAATGAGGGGGTCAAGCGTACTACGAGCACGTCTGAATCCGAACTGGGAAGAAGACAACAAATGGCGCGACTCAAGAATCCACATGAGACGAGCGTTAATCATACGTTCAAAGAGTTTACACAGGCAACTAGTAAGGACAATAGGGCGATAGTCCTGTGGGGAGAACCCAGACTTGCCAGGTTTAAGAAAATGTATGGTCAGGGCAGTACTCCAAGAGGGAGGGAAAACACCAGAAGACCAAATCTTGTTATAGAGAGCTAACAAGAAGACCAGAGCTTGCGAGGAAAGATGTTTGAGCATGAGATAATGGATACCATCAGGACCCTCAGAAGTGTTCTTACAGGCACGGAGAGCGGTGCGTAACTCGGTTGAGGAAAAAGGAGCATTATAGGATTCGTCAAAGGAAAGACAAAGTAATTGGAGTACTTTCCGCAACGACTTTAAGCGAGTGAAACTCAGCAGAGAGGTGAGAACCACTGCTAACTGAGCTAAAGTACGAGCCCAATCGATTAGCAATTGTTTCGGAGTCTGCCACAGAAACACCATCAATGCGGAGGACTGGAGCACGGAAGGGAAGATGTTTACCAGAGATCTTACGAATAAGTTTCCAAACCGAAGCGACAGGAGTGCGAGACGTAATAGAAGAAACATAGGACTCCCAACTCCGGCGTTTAGCGGCTTTGGTAGTACGACGGAAAAGAGCAGATGCGCGGCGAAAGAGAAAAAATGACTCCTGAGAAGCAGGGGCGAGACGCTTACGGCGAAAACTTTTCCAAGCCGCCCGTTTAACCCGGAGGGCCCTGGAACACTCAGGAGACCACCAAGGGACGCATTTAGACGAGAAAGGGCGAGACGTCCGGGGAATGAGCATCAAACCAGCACCGAAAACCAGATCCAGAAAAAACGAGAGCATGACACGGACCGATGAGAAAGGAGGAGGAAGCAAAGAAGGAACAGTAAGGGAAGCGAAAGAAGACCAGTCCGCCCGCTGGAAGCACCAACGAGGGGAGTTAGGAGTAGGAGAGTAGGTAGTCAGAGAAAGGAGAATGGGAAAATGGTGGGAATTGTGAGAATTCTCGAGAACTGACCAATGAAAATCAAGGGAAACTGAAGGGGAACACAGGGAAAGATCGATACAGGAAAACGTACGAGTATCAAAATGAGTAGGAGCACCAGAATTAAGGATAAAAAGATTACGGGGCCGAGAGAAAAGGTTCAAGCCGACGACCCCGGGGTGAAATAACATTGTCACCCCACAAGGTGTGCCGACCATTAAATTCACCAAGGACTAAGAATGGAGTGGGCAACTTAGATAAAATCCCGGAGAATTCGGTAAAATCGATGGGAAGAGAAGGCGACAAATACACAGAAACCACTGTTAACCAGCGGTCAAGATAGACTCTAGCAAAGGTGCAAGGGAAATGAGTAGAAAAGGACAGCTCTTCAAAAGGGACAGAACGATGAATAAGAAGACAAGTATCATGGAGAGAGTGGGGAGAACTATAAAAAGAGTAATGAGGAAAGGGAACAGGAGGAGAGAAAAGACGAGTCTCCTGAAGACAAACGACCTTAGGGGAGTGAAGAGAAAGAAGAAAACGTAAGTCAATCCTTTGAGCATTAAGACTACGAAGATTCCACTGCAAAATGGACATAATTAAAGAAAAAGAAAAAAGAAACTAAAAGGAGACAAAGGACGAAAAAACAACGAAAACAGACAAAAGAAAACCATAAAAGGAGGCAAAAGCCACCGAAAATAAGAACGCACAGAAAAAGAGGAAGGACACACATAGAAGGAAAGAAATATACACAAAGAACAATAAAGGTAAAACACACACACTTATGTACAACTAAGAAAAGGTGAATGAGGATAACGTGGAGAATTAAAAGGAGGCAAAAGCCAACAAAAAAAGAAAGGGAAGAATACACACTTATGCACAACAATGAAAAGTCGGATGGGCGAACGGGGAGACAGATAAAGACAAATAATGATAAAGGGAAAAATACACACTTATGTACAACAATGAAGAGGTTGATGGGTTAACGGGGAGACAGAAGAGAAGGAGGCAGAGGGGAGGACCGAAAACCGGGGGGGCATAGGGAGGCTTGACAGCGAAAGAGAAGAAGAAAGAGGAGGGCCAGAGTGAGAGGAGGGAAGGGCAGAGGACGAAAGAGAGACAGAAGGAAGAGAAGAAGGTTGGGAAGGGGTAGAGACGGAAGAGGGGGGGACAGGGGAAGGAGGAGGCGGTTGAGGGGTAAGGGGCAGTGTAGAGGGGACGGGATGAATGTCAGCTGAAACGGTAAGAGGCGGGGGACGAGAAGAATCGAGAAAGGCTCGAATCTTGGGAATGGACTCAAAGGACATGTTTAAGACAGAGGGAGGGCGAAGGCAGGAAGAAGAAGAAAGAGATAGAGAGGAGGAGGAAGGAGGGGTGGAGGAAGGAGGCAACCTCTTTTTCTTCTTCTCACCGGGACTCGGACTCCGGACAGTACGGTGGAAGTCCCTGCGTTTAGAAGAGGAGTGGGGAGTACAAAGGAGTACAAAGGAAATCAAGCAACAACAGATCCAGTGACCCTTCTAGGTTGCTTGTCCTCCAAAACACTGAGGATCAAGTGTCCAAACAGTGGTTTAGAGTGGGTAAGGGAACATTGGAAAGGGAATTACTGCCCTGGAACTAATGTCCGTGACAGGATTAGGAAGTTAGTAGGGGACAGATGGGTTAGTAACTGAGGGGGGGATAAAATAAAGTTATTCATTTACAAACGCAGTTAGTCGCGGGTTTGATGCGAGATATTTGTCTAGGCGGAGTTTAAATGAATCAACGGTGATGCAGTCTATAACGTTTCGGGGAAGCCCATTCCACAAGTTGACAACTCGATTGAAGAAGAAATTCTTAGATTCGTGCGAGTTAAAAGATTTACCAATAATTTTGCAACCGTTTCCCCGCGTGTAATTAGATTGGTCGATAGTGAAGTACTTACTACAGTTCATATTGTCGATGCCTTTGATGATTTTGAACACTTGAATTAAGTCGCCTCTTAATCTGCGCTGGGTTAAAGGAAATAGATTTAATTCTCTAAGACGCTCTTCGTATGGTTTGTTCTTTAGGCTAGGTATCATTTTGGTAACTCTACGTTGAACTCGTTCTAGCTTGTTTATATCTTTTTGGTAATAAGGGCACCAGGATTGAACGCAGTATTCCAGAAGAGGGCGGACTAAGGAATTGTAAAGGGTTAGGATAACTTCTTTGGATTTATGCTCAAATGACCTGCCTATAAAGCCAATTATTTTGTTTGCCTTCTTAACAACTTCTGAACATTGTTGACTCGGTTTTAGGTTACTCGATATTGTTACTCCCAGATCGGTTTCTCTGTTTACATTCTTAAGCTGAGTGCCATTCATCGAATAGTTTGCTTTCTCATTTAGGTATCCGATATGTAGTACTTTACATTTATCCGCATTGAAACTCATTTGCCAAATTTGGGCCCAACATGACAATTTATCTAGATTGTGTTGCATATCGTCAACTTGTTCTTTTGAGAGTACGCTATTTGCAATTTTTGTATCGTCAGCAAATTTTGAGATTGTACAGGTGAGACCCTCATCTATGTCGTTGATGTAAATTAGAAAGAGAATTGGTCCTAGTACCGATCCCTGGGGTACCCCGCTACTTACATTGGTCCATTTTGATGCCTTACCGTTTATGACTACTCTTTGCTTTCTGTCGCTGAGCCAATTTTCTATCCATTTCAACACACCGTCTTGTATTCCATGCGCTTTTAGTTTTAGCAGTAAACGTTTGTGGGGAACTTTGTCAAAGGCCTTTTGAAAATCAAGGTATATAATATCTACAGCTTTACTCTCATCGTAGAGGTTGAGGATATCGTGGAAGAAGTCTAAGAGGTTTGTTAAACAGGAACGTTTTTTACGAAAGCCGTGTTGAGTATCTTTAAGTATGTTATTTTCCTCTAAGTGATTTACGAGTCTGTCTCTTATGACCGTTTCTAGCATTTTACATACAACTGAGGTTAAGCTAATTGGACGATAGTTACTGGATAGGGATTTGCTGCCTTTTTTGAATATCGGTGTTACGTTGGCTAGCTTCCACTGATCGGGCATAGTTCCAGACTGCAAGGATTTATTGAATAGTAATGTCAGTGGTTTAGAGAGCTCATCCTTAGCTTCCTTTAGAACTCTAGGCGAGATTGTATCAGGTCCAGGCGTTTTATTTACCTTGAGTTTATCTAAACAATTCAATACTTCTCTCTCTGTAACGGTGATATTGCTTAAAACATCTGAATTATCAATCTGAATCGGCGATGGTGTAGGGATATCACTGAGGTCTTCTGTTGTAAAAACTGATGCAAAGAAGGTATTGAGGGCATTACTCATTTGTTCTTCGTCTTTGGTGTATTCTCCATTTTCATCGACTAACGGTCCAACAGTTGAAGTAACTACTTTTTTCTTTCTGATATAACTATAGAATTCTTTCGGGTTTGTTTTACTTTGATTCGCAATATGTAACTCTAAGGTCTTTTTACTTTGCTTAATTAACTTTTTGGCTTTGCGTCGTAGCTCTACAAATTTCAGCCGTTCTTCGTCATTTTGTGAGGATTTTAATCTATCATTAGCAAATTTTTTAGCAAGCAGGCAGTTTGAAATATCTTTATTCCACCATTTGGGCTTATTATTATGGCCTGGACGCCGAGTTTTCGATGGTATGCAGTCTTGCACTGCTTTTAGGTAAGTGGCTTCGAATAACTTCCAAGATGTATTTATGTCGTTATTGTGAATTAAAAAGCTCCAGTCAGTTTCTTTAAACATAGCTCTAAGTTTAGGAAAGTTTGCTTTCTTGAAATTAGGGACTTTTTCGATGCTACTATTTGGTTCGTTACTAGTAAAGTTTAAAGTGAAAGTTATCGTACGATGGTCGCTGTTACTGAATTCATCACCAACATTCAAATTCTCTATTAATTCTTCTTTTGTTGCAAGTACAATGTCAAGAACGTTATTACCACGGGTCGGCGTTCCAACAAATTGATAAAGCGAACTCTCTTGCAAGTTCGTATACAAGTCATGTCCGGAGTGTGAAGTAAGAGTATCGCCCCACTTGGTCACAGGTAAATTAAAGTCACCAAAAATTACGGTATCTTGTGAGTTACTTACATCTGCAATTTGTTCGTAAATTTCTCGGTCAGTTTGCACTGATTGAGCTGGAGGTCTGTATATTAATGCAAGTATTATTTTGGTACCTTTATTATTCTTTATTAGCACAAAAGATGCGTCGACGTTCACAATTTGAGGTTTTGACAAGAGGGTAGGGTTAAGACTTTCTTTGATATAAAGTAAAACGCCACCTCCATTTCGATTTATTCGGCTTTTCTCAAACATTACATAACCGGGAAGTGAATACTCTGCTAAAAAGTCTCTATCTTCTGTATTGAGCCAAGATTCTGTTATGCCAATCACATCATAATTTTCTGTAAACACTAGCTCCTCTAAATCTGAAAATTTATTGCGTATGCTACGAGCGTTTGCATAGAAAACCTTTAAATTTGTTATTTTAGAACTCACGGAACGCGCTTTAATAATATTTTTGGTTCTTGTCGGATCTACATTTATGTTCATGGCTGTCCTCGGTCCTCGCTGTCTCCGGTCCTTATCGCTGGTGGTCCTCGGTTGCCTCTGTGTTTTTCTTGGCGTTGGATGATTTATGTCACTGCTGCTTCTTCTCGGATGGCGTTTTTTGATCCATGGCTGCGGACTGCTTCGTGTAGGAGACGACCCATGCGTGCTGAACCCACAGGGTTTAGACGAGTGCCATCCTTGCGGAACAGAGTAGGCTGGTTGTAGAAGTTGTCCCAGAGGTTGATGAATTCAACTTCTTCCCTCAGGCACAAATGTTTTAGTCGGCTATTTGTGCTGAAGGCCTTGTCGTAGAATTTGTCAGGTGCGTCGATCTTGGGGAGAATGCCTGAGATGATGATATTCCTTGACTTGTTTTTGTAGTGCTGGATCATCTTGCGATATTTCTCCATCAACTCTTCGGATCTGGTGCGCATGACGTCATTTGAACCAGCATGGATGACAAAAAGGGTATTTTCATTTGCATCCTTTGTGGTATCTTCGAAGGCTTCCACAATGTCGTCCAGTCCAGCTCCTGGGATGCAAAATCTTTTTCGTTGAATTGGGACTCTGTCGCAGAACTCTTCGACCTGTCCTCGTAGGATGGAATCCCCAACGAGCCTGGTCTCTTCTGGTTCGTCTTCCATCTCTACCAATATCTCAAATCTGTTTGACATTGTGACTGGTAGATGAGACCTTTTCTGCGTTGGCCGTGCACCGTTCCTCACTGGTGTAAATCCGGAAACCTGTGGTGGCGGGACTCTACGTACAGGTCGGGGAGAGGAGTGGTTAGAACGGGGGCGAGGGGTTGGTACTGTTCGTGCTAGCAGGCTTCTTGCACGAGGAGTGGGGGAGAGACTAAGGTGAACAGGGCGGCTGTCCTGGTTTGATGTCGGCTCAGGTTCGTCAGAATCATCTGCTGCAGTGTCTACTGCAGGTGTTGGATTGTTGGCAGATGACGTTGGGACGGTGGTGGATTCTGGAGTTGAAACAATTTGCGTTAGTGATACTCCAACGTTGAGTGTTACAAACTCTTGGAGAGGGAGAACGGGAGGTACGGGAAGGAATTTTGGAAATCCGTTTGGTAGAGACAGGAGACCGGAAGGAAAGGGAACCACGAGACGAGGGAGGAGGAGAACGAGAGGAAGGCTTGGGATGGGACCGCTGGCGGGTGGGGCGTTGAGCCAAACCAGAAGAAGAGGGGCGAGGGCGAGGAGAGGAAGTGGAAGGAGAGGAAACGGAAGTAGGAGTAGAAGAGTCAAGCACAGAGAAAGAGTTAGACAAAGGGATAGAAGACGAAGAGACAGTAATAGGAGGAGTGGAGACAGAAGAAACCGAAGGCGGAGAAGTAAGGGAAGAAGGGACAGAGAGCGGAACAGAGGAAGGAGAGGAAGAGGAGGACGAGGACAAGGGAAGCGGAACGGAGGGAGTGGAAGAAGAGACGGGAGGGTGAGAGATAAGTGCAGAAATCGGACGAGGTGAGAAGCCCAGGCGAAGAGCTTCCTTACGGGCAGCAGAGTGAGTAAGGCCTTGTTTTGCTTTAAGAATTGTAACTTCAGATTCAAATTTGTAAATGGGGCAATCATGGGAATAGGCAGGATGGGAGGCTTTACAGTTGAGGCAGCAGGGGGTCGGAGACGGGCATGCATCAGCAATATGGCCAGGTTGCGCACAGTACGGGCATGTAGGATAGTCGGGGTTGAGAGAGCGACAGCATTTCACGGGATGGCCAAAACGCCAGCAACCCCTGCACTGCTGAGGGCGGGGAAGGGATTCTAAGACGTCGATGCGAGTACCACCGACAATAACGTGAGAAGGGAGAATATTACCATCGAACGTTATTTTAGCGATATTAGAGGGATAGCGGCGATTGTGGCGAGGTTGGATGGTGTAACAGACAATATTAATTACAACATGGTCTTGAGCAACAACGGCCTTCCCAATAAGGTCGGCACAATCTTTGAAGTCCCGATCACCGAGTTGGATATAAGAAGGGATCAGGACAGTACCTGTGCACTAGTTCATTCTTTGGTCTTTAAAAGCAGGGATGGGAGGACCGTTGGGATCTGCAAAGGCCGCCATAGCAGCAGCCTGACTCTCGTTTTGCACTGTAACTAGACGGGAATGATCATGACGAGAGTGGAAAGTGACATCCTTGCCCACCCTCTGAAGGAGACTGAGGTGGAACAGAAGGTCATCTCCGGCAAGAGGGGCTGAGGCGGGGATAGAAAAGAATTTAACAAAATCGGCAGGGGCAAAGAGATCGGAGAGAGGAAGAATAGAAGAAAGAGGGCGAGCAGAAGAAGAAACTGAAGTAGATGGAACCGAAGGCGAAGGAACTGAAGAAGAAGAAAAAGGAGAATATGGTTCGAAAGTGACGATGTGAGATGAGGAAGCAATGGAGGAAGGAAGAGTGGCAGATGCAGTAGAAGGGATAGCAAACGACGGAAGAGAAGAGGGCGGAACTGGCGGAGCGGGGAGGGATATGGAAGAGGAAGCTTAAGAAAGAGCAGGCTGAACTAATGAAGAATCGGAAAGAGAGGGGACACATTCCACGTCTACCAAAGCCGAAGCCGAGGAAGGCGCCGGAGAGCGGTCAATGAGGAGAGAGTCAGAGGTTTGAGCTGGTACGGTACGAGTAGATACGGATGCGTCTAGGGCGGAAGCCCCAGAGAGTTGAGAAAGGTCAGGTGGAGAGTCCGTGAGATCGCGTGGGACGGGGACAGGGTGCGCCTTAGCTTGGTCCGGGGTAGTGGGGTTGTATGGACGGACCATGATGACCCAAGTTGTTTTTACTATTCTAATTTCGGTTTGTCGGAAAACGAAAAAGGAAAGAAAAACTAACCAAGGGGAAGAAAAAGAAAGAAAAAGAAAAAAACAGAAACAAAGCAAAAATAAAGAGCGTACCAGAAGAGCTAACAGAGCCCCCCGTCGCGAGGCAGGAAGCTCCGACCCCCACACCGACGGCACAAACAGGGGCAGGACCTAGGGGGTTCATCCCCATACCCTACCCCCCTAGACAAGGGGGGATAGCACCACTACGTACAGAGAGGCCTAGCTTAGGCAAAACCGCTATACTGGGACGGAGGGCAAAATTAATTGCAAACATCCCCAATCTGTACGTAATGGAGGGCAGCCGGACAGAAGCCAGGAAACCCACCAGGAAGGTAGACCGGACCCCCGGAAACCGAGACCGGGCCTCACTGATGGGCGGTCCATGGAGCGACAGCACGGGCGACCGCGCCGCCGCCCCCGGTACCAACCCCCACGTGCAGTGAGCTAGCTGCCACTGCCCCTGTAAACGGGTAGTAGTCAGAACTCCCCACTCAGCGAGGGAAGGCGTCTAGAGCCTAGCCGGCACAATTTAGTGAAAAAGGAGGAGGAAACCCTCCGCAAAGCGAGGTCAAAATCGGGAACCAGAAAAACGCCGTCACCGGAAGGTTCCGCTTATCCCAAAGACGACGGGGGGGTACTTCGTCCACGACGCCGCTGTAATCCCTGCTCCGAAGAGTGGATGACAGCGACCCCGCTTCGAGCCCCGCCACCACGACAAGGTGGCCCCCCAACGGCGGGGAAAGGGTATGGTAGCTAAAGAGATAGATCTGTAGCCTTTTAATGGGTAGACTTCCTTCCTAAGCCGAGTGAACACTTATTATAATTGCCAGAATATAATAACATGGACGTCACCGGTATTGAATGGGTTAAAGAAGCTACACAGTATTCACTTACTCCCCCCTTTATCCCCATTCCCGCCAGTAAACTACCGGGCAGTGTCTGGCGATTTCGCTCAACAACGTGCACCGATATATCCCAGTTTTGCCCGCTGAATTTGCCCTATATCGAACATTTCCCTCGTGCCCGACGGGCAGTGCTCTATCGTGTGGACAGGGCTTTAAGAATCCAATTTAGATAGATTTTCTAGTCTGATTTGTCACTATGCCAAGTTCACGGTTAACTTTGAATACATTTAAATTTATTCAGATTTTATTTATAGAAGTCAAACTGACTAGAGACTTTTAAACTTTGAGGTACTGTGGCATATTATAATTAGACTATGTTCACAAGAAACTTCTGGCATTTTGATTTGTTTAAATTAGATTCTTAAATGCATTTCTAGATTTTTTTCGTCCATGGTCAGGGTCACTCATATGCATTATTAACCCAATCAGTACCAGTTAGTCTTTAATTTTATACGGGCAAAGACTTATTCAGATTCGAACTAAATTAACAATTTTTACGAACCGATCCTCCTACAGTTGCACAAAATTGTCGAAATATAGCTAGAATTAAGACTTTGCCGGTACAGAAGGGTTAAAACTTCTCAGGATAGGTCCCCAAAAAACTGTCAAGTCTCTGAATGCCCGAAGTCTCTTAGTATAATTATAAACTTCCCCTTCGATAGTTACTGATGATAGTTTGCAGTTTAGAAAGAAATTTCTATTTATAATTATTTGAACTAAATTATACTCTTGCTAGACAAGAGGAAACTTTTTTTAGAAACTGCAAACTTCAAAATGTCCATCAAATTATTTACGCTACCAACCTCTCGACCCCGACCCGCCCACGTCCACACACATTTTCCCGCCTTACCATAGATCGTGTGCCCAAAGAGTCAGTTTCGAATTAGTTATTTTCCAAGGTTGGGACCTGTACAATACACTCTTCGACAATTTTAAGACATGTTCAAACCAGCCTGACCGAATTTGAAATGAGTGTAAGCCTATTAAGAAAAGTTTAGAGAGTCTCTTAACAATCAGTTTTTGTTAATGGACATTAATTTTCTTTAAGTTGAATCTGGTGCAGCTGCCGGTACTCCCGGACCTACCTTTGGCAGTTTTGTTGCGGTAGGATATGAGAACACTTAAATATTTAGGAGAGCACTTCAAGGGACTGGAATTTTCGCAGAGAGGCTCTAGTCCTGAAGTTATTCTCGACTTACAGTGTGCCGGCTTAATAATCCAATAGGGTTGATAGACTCTGAAGTCTTATTTTAACGAAGAGCATTTAAGAGTTTATCTGGAAACTTAAATTCTTTTCTCAGAAACTTATCCTTTTGCCTGAAGCAGCTATTCCAAAGATTTATTATTTAACACTAGATACTGAATTAACCTTCAAACAAAAGTCTAGAGTAATGGTTAAAAACTATAGTCCGATCTTCACTTTATTCTATAATATTATTTAACGCATTCCAATAAAACAGATTAAAGATCACTGGTATAAATCGCGGGTGGTGACTGGTGCCTTCACTAGGACGGTGTCAGCGATGGTGTGGTATCTGGTGCTAGTGATGTGGTCAGTGTGGATTATGGTTCGAACCCGGGTGGAAGTCACAGTCACACTGTAAGAATAAATAAAATGAGTTACACAATGATCCTTCAAAAGAGAATTTTTGAAATTTAAAAGTTTAGTTTGTAATTTGATATATGGACGAGTAAATTAGTTACCAGTATAAAAGTTTAGTTCACACCTAGAACTTGTCAAAGCCTTGATACTTTCGTGGCAATAAAAACTTAATTTGCGAAAAAAAGTTTTAAGATAAAGTTTCCAAATGTTTTGTTAGAACTTTTAATCTTTCAGGCACTGGGAGTTTCTGTTTAGCATTTAAAACAAATATAACTCACCGGGATTAATTCTCAACACAATTTATTAATTATTGATTAAGTTTATTTTTAGATTGATTTATTGGCCCACATCTAAAACCAATCAAGAGGTTTAAGTAACTTCTCTAAACACTGATAATCACAAAATTACCCCAGAAAAGACTGAAATTGCGGCCTATTGCGCGAAAGTTAATTTGCGAATCAAAATAAATCTATTCACTAAAAAAACTAGCATAAACTTTAAAATTAAGTTTAATAAGATACGGAATTTAACCCTTTGAGTAAGGGAAATTTTATTCTAGCTATACGTCTACTATATTATGCAGCTTAGGATGGATCTGTGGTAGTTTAAATGGTTGGTTGAGATATTGAAGCCTTATTGCCTAAGATTTTCCCAAGCTGAATAAAATAATCTAAAAGTTCCCAGAATATGATAAAAGGAAGTCCCTGGTACTGCACAGGTTAAACAATCCTTAACATTTTACTTACGCTTGTGTGGCAGTGGTGGTGAAGGTGCTCTGCCTGATTACGTAGGAGTGGTGAGTAATAGTGACATGATCCACAGACACCGCGGTGAACAGTGTAAAGTCAGTGTGGACCTGGGTGAGTGTCAGGGTGGTAGGTCTGGTAGTTACGATAGTCTGGAGAGCCACCCGGTCATTCACGGGAGTTTGCAGAATCTGCGAAAGAATAGTGCAAATTAAAGTTAGATCTGCAGAAATATCCCATGTCCATTTGGCAGCACAGGTTAAAGTTTTAATCCACTGGTAGAGATATAACTGAAAATCGGGAATTCGTGAAGGCAACCATTGCATTTCATCCCCTACGCTACAAAAAATAAGTTTACTAATTTAAGACTAAATTTAAAGTTTTAGTTTCCAAGATACTATATATTGCCAGACTCTTTACTCTCCTTAAAGGGGGTGGCCATGCACAAAATGCCCAAGATACGTATTATGAAAAAAAAGTTAAGTTAAAATCTTCGTATATTTTTTTGTTCATCCCATTATCCTTAGTCTAACTTTACTGCTAGATTCAACGCAGACACCTTTCACAATATTTAATTAATGAACATCTTAGTATCAACCCATACAAGAAATTAAGTCTACTTAGAGCATAAGTATCACATTAATAAAATCCCTTAAATCCATCGAGGGGCGAAACTTTTAAAGGATGGAATCTTAATTATACAAAACTACACTGGAACTAGCTTAATTATTTTCCAGAGAGATCTTTACTCAAAGTTAAGACTAAAAAGATAAAAACAAAACTACTAACCACTGTAGTTCTGGCGGGAATCGTGCGGACCAGTAGAGTAGTGATGGTGACTTCTACACTCTGGAAGGCCACATCAGTTAAAGTCACAAACTGGTCATGGGTCACAGTTTGAGTCACCGTAGGGGTCTGAGTCTGCTGGACAACCCTTGTGATAGTCCCATCGACCACCAGGGTGGTTAAGATTCCATTAGCACCAACCCGAGTGACAATACCATCACCACCTACAGCCTGTCTATTTTCGTTGCCCGAAGGTTGCAGAAACTGGTTTATGAAAGAGCCTGAACCAGCCCCAGCACCACTCGCACCATTTATATTTACACCAGTGCCAAATGAGTTGCTCCCAGAGCCGGATTGGGATGGAGAGCCGGTATTAAACTGTGCCTGGCCAGCTTGAGCCCTTTGTTGACTGGTCTGAAACTTAAGATACTTTAATATAGATTATTCAAATATAATATATTAGTTTTAAATTTAATTAATTAGAAGTTTAAGTTTGGATAGGGATCTAAAATTTTAAAGACTTAGTAAAGTTTTAGCATGATTGAGTATATAAACATTTAAATTATATTTTTGCAATTCAAGAACTATAAAGCCAAGCGTTTCAGCAAACTAAAAAATACCAACCCTTGCGTTTAGAGAACCTGCATTGGAAGACACCACCAGAAGGAAGAAAAGTAATGCAGCCAGTCCAGTCATCTGAAATTAATATAAGATTGTAAAATGAGTGAATATGAAGCATCTACTAGATACATTCCGCTTAAAGATAAAACAGATGTTTGGAAAGGTTTTACACATTTGAAATATAGACTTTAAAGCTTATCAGAATTGGTGGAAATCTTCAAACTTAAATTTTATATCCATTAAGGATAAGTTTGGTGTGAAAGTGATTTGCCTCTTATAGGCTGTTAGCCTCTACAGATGGCAGATTTCTTATGGAGATTTAGTTTTAAGAATTTAAAAACATTCAATAGTCAAAAGGTATCAGGGCGGCATACCATGAAGAGCCAAAATACGGTAAATCAATTAAATAGTTTCTTATATGGCGTTCGTCATTAACAATTACATAGGACTAAAAGCCACTAGCCTATCATGGTCATGCACAAGATCAATCCAAAGTAAGACAGTCTTTAGACTTCTTCCATATTTAGAATACCTACAATAAAATTAGTCTACTGTACTAAGTAATGGATTGGCATTTTTTTTTTTTTTTTTTTTTTTTTTTGAATAAGTGAAAGATTACATTTTTTAGGCGTATTAAAGAATCTGAAGCTGCCTGTAACGACCCTATCGCCTTCCTCCAAGAACATTACTATAAATTATAAACTATATAATATTAGACTATATAATATCCTATCTCTTCTCTAGCATATTTAAATGGTAGTCTCTGCAGTATTTCCGTTCCTTCGAAATTTTACTTTAAGCAAATAGTATAACTTAATAAAGTGGTAGCTTAACAGTTACTGTACACTAGGCGAAATCACCTGCTGCATAGCAAGGTACTCTTAATTAAAGAATATATTTTTCATATATGATCCGAGGAAAGAAACTTTACCTGGGAACTACCTAGTTATTTCAGTCTACCCATACTGTAGAATAAGTTAAGTTAGGCCTACATCTAGGCGATTAATATCTTGCCTGTAGCGGGATGACCATGCCCGAATACAATGCCCTGAGTGGGGCTTAACGTGAGTTTCAGTTAAATACTTTATTTTTAATCCTGACTAACAATTTATGAAAGTAAACTATTTCTGGCAGAACTAGATTTTACTATATCCTAGTTCTTTAACTGAATTTCCTTCCCCATAACTAATATTCAGATTTTCCCTTCCTACGTGGTAAACCTTTAGCCTAGTTAAATTTAATGTGCCACTTCTCTGCGCGTGTAACTAATTTATCAAGAGTAATTCTGTAGCCTAAACCATAATTGACACTAGGGAGGAGTGCATGATCAATCTACCCGCTTCTAGAGAGAGACTGGACTAGTAGCATTTCCCAAGATTTCCCCTACATTTAAGTCTTCACCAAATCTCCTCTAGAGAGGACCAAGTCTAATAGATTTGACGCCCTTGTTGGCCCATCTAAGTTTTGTTTAAGAATTTGGTGTAGATACTTCCAATGTATTTTTTACTAATTTTCAGAATATGGAGCCAAGTGTGTGTAAAGTAGGAAATTAGTGTACGAGAGTCAGATGGGTAGATTAATTATAGGCTAATCTTTATCTAATGGATATAGAGTCATTGAAGATAATGATTTACACCTTAAATTCCTTCCTAATCAGAATACAGTAATTTAATCCAAGCAGAATTCTGTTGAAGGAGTGTCCTAGTCATATCGTATAAGGGGTGAAGAAGTTAGATCTTCTCGATGCTTGGCCATACCATATATGCAGCAATGGTCATTACATAAAAGACTTATATGTTCCTCAATGCTCGATACGTTGCTATACACACTGTTCAACACTTCTCTATCGTCCCACCTGCATACTTTAACAGTGCTCATGTGGTCGAGTGGAAACCAAGCTATATATATAGTAACATGCTAAATATTTCATTAAATACTAGCTTTATTTTTCAGTTGGTAGGCAAGCAAGCCAAAAATAATCACTAGACATTATTTGAACGGAGTTTGGTCGCTTTAGTCAATAACACGGGACACCAATCACAAACCAAACAATTTGCATGCGATGTTGCAGTTATTATAAACTAGGGCATGGACAGACCTTGAAGAACAAAATTAATGAGGGCAACTGTACCTTGCAGCTGTGTCAAGTGTTGTCTTTTCGGGAAGAACTAGAGGAAGCAACTGAGTTTCTGTTAGGCGTCACCTCTCTCTTCGCCTCCTTTTCTGCCCCCTCCCCCCTATCCCTCTTCTGTCCTCCCCCTCTCCTTATGGCTTCCCCAGTAACCCCCTCTTCTCTCCCTCACCCATAGATAGAGTCGAAAGAGTGACGTCACAAATATGAATATAGTGATCAGCGTGCACGAGAGATGGCAGCACGATCACCAAAGAAAATGGGAGGGTTCCAATTCATTTGTAATAATCCCTACCTCTTACTAATAACGCTATGAATAAACTATTCAACGTTATCCAGAGACTCTGTAAACATAACAAGAGTGCAACTATAGACACAAGTAAAGGCTACTGTAAAGGCCAGATCATCGTGAATTTCTTGATTGTACTGCTTTGACATTTCTTCCCCAACATATGGTTGCATAGGGAACTAATGGACCAACAGTATCCAGAATTGGCAGTGCTACTGCAAGAGACAGTATACGGGAGATAGGAAACTTCATATGCCTTCCATTAAAAAAACAAAAATTATACCATAGATAGCGGTGTCTAGCATCGATTTGAGGCTGCAACAAACGCCATCTAGTGTATGGATGCATTACTAATATTGCTGAACAAAATCTAGAGGATTTGCCTTCATACTTCATACAGTTACTGTATTCAATATTGATCGCTTAGGCTAAGCAACCCCAACAAACACACTTTACTAATGTCAGAATCGCCTCCGTTATATAACATAACAAATGATAGTACCATTGTTTGTTCCTTATGGCTATATTTACCAACTTAATTGTTCATTACCTCTACTAAGTCTATTACGTAGCCTACTTACTGTATCATGATATATACGATACTAGGCCTATAGTTTGGTCGAAACTAAAATTTTCGATTTTTATATGATTATCAAACATTACTCAGGTTGATTCTAAGCATTTTAATTTGGAATTTACATGACATTTTCTATTCATAAATGACTAAGATAAGTGAATGTTAAAACATTGAAATCAATTAGAAATGTTTATTCGCTACCAGGATATTCAAAATTAACTGCGAAAACGTAATTTGGGACTGACAAAGTATGTATTGTAGTGACCAATGAAATAACATATTCATATAAAGCGACCAGTAACATTATATTGAAGTTGTAGCCTATATGGGTTGAGTTGGTTTACATCAGAATATTGTGATGTTATAATTTATGCACCTAATCAAAGTAACCCATATTATATCAATAGTGCGGTTAGGTAATAACCAAAGCTTGGGTGATTTGGCTATCTTTAAACTTGACACTTTAGTAATTGTGTATTTGGTCCTTAAATATTCAACGAGGTAAGAGAAGAAATTAGCCTATAATTAATTTCCTCGCATGAACCAATTGAAGATAACCACAACGATTATTTTAGAATTCCTTATAATGTGTGCAATGGGAATACAATCACAAAACATGCCTTAAACAGCTGTGGGCACACATCTATATTTATTTATTACTCTACACCCCACAAGAGACTGCATTAATATTCTATATATTGCGTTTAACATGTCATTAAAAGTAGTGTCATGTTGGAGCCCTATTATAACATGGTTAAGGATAATAACACATAATACATAATTGTTCTATTTATTTAGATTAGATTATGGAAATATGATGTATGAACACTCCTCAGCTTAACACTGGATGCCCCTGTGGCACAAATCCACAAGTTACAACGATATGTGGATTAAAAAGAAAAGAGTATTAGGTAAACATGGATAATCTTAATACAGAGAAGTGATATATCAGATAAATTTATGGAAACTGTCATATAATATACGTCGCCCTATCTGATTATTTCACGATTAACCTAATATATATATTATCTGCCTTCACCAAAATACTATCTACCTTTCACTTGTTTTAGGGAAACTATAATTATAGGGTCGTTGGTTTCTTCATATATAAATCCAAGAGAGCCTTGGTTTTCAGTGGGACATAAGGACCAGCATTATAAGAGATAACGATAAAGGAAAACATAACTAACAATCAACATCAGCCTTACCTCCGGGAGTCCGTTTGCTGAAATGAATGATTGTTATTCGAAGGCATTAATTTTTTCGTCACCGAACAAAATTTATCAATATATTTACGATATCTAATTTGATATAATTAAAGACGTCTTGCGCTGCACTATTAGAAACAATTTATTAGAGAAAATAGGGACCTATAGATTTTTGTCTTCTCATTATAGTCCGCATGGAGGAATTTAGTTATCGATAACTTGAAAAAACCCAATTACACCGAAAAATAACACCAACATAATCAGTCCCGACCATAAACAAAGCATTCCGTCCAATGAATCCTTCGACTTGACTTTCTTCTTGTTTTGAACGATGCGGCGGGCGCGATTCGCCCAATAAATGACGCTAGCGTTACTCTCACAAAAATATTGCGCTTTCCATAATGCAGTTGGGTCTAAGTACATGATTAGATTGATATCCAAAATTCGAAATTGGATATTAATCGTGATCGTGTACTCAATCTTTTAATTGTGTTGGTGGTGTAATGGTTCAGGTGCTTATGTTCTGGGTGTGGTGTCCCGAGTTCGAATCCCGGGAGGACCATATGCTTTCATTAGTTTATTCAAGTACATTGGGGTTTGTAATTGATGTTTAATGTTAAGAACGGGTGTTACCTATAGTATATATATCTCTGCTGCATAGTACCTTTTATACCCAGTCCAACCCTATATCCCTATCCTTGTTCTCACGTTTTGATTTCCGATACACCACAGCAGTATGTTGTTGGTCCCCTTGTATGTCATAATTTGACGTGATTGAGCATTTGATGCGAGTTATATAATTTATTCATGAATAAGCCTATTTGCAAACTATTTGAATGAGTATTTTGTACTTGGGTAATGTTTATAATGAGCGAGTATATGGATATGAATGATAACATTGAAGCTTTACGCTCACCACTGTTAGATGGGTCACTATGCTAATGCTTTCATAAAATAATATATTGATTTAATTAGGAACCAAAAATATTATAGAAAATGCTACTGTAAGTGTAGCCTACAAAGAAAGGGCATTATGAATTAATATGCTGTGTATATGACGATATTTTTGGATGTTATAACTTATCGTCGTTTTGAGACAGTATGTTGTCATTACTAACTGAAGCCAGAGGCAAAGTACCAACTCGAACAAGTTCCCGCCAATCAGATGTTATAAATAGGCCGAAAGGATAAATTTTCGTCAGTTGCTCCCTGGTGTTCGTCAAGGAAACATCTCAACACACCCACATTCACGGTAGAAGTTTAAGTTTTGGTTATCTAGTTCAGTCACTTTTAATATATTGCTACATATTTTGAGTATTTTAATAATGCTTAGAATACGTGTAATCTAATATATGTATTTTCATGTTTCAGATGGCTGGGTTTATTAATTATCTTCTAGTCGCTCTGACTGTACTTGGGGTACGTAATTTTCTGGTTAATGGGTTGGAATATATGATCGTGTAATCTTCTTCCATAAATGTTTCGTGAAGAGGACGCCTTTCAATGTAGTGAAGCTAATGAATCTTGGTTCTGAAAGAGTTTCATATTCTCATTTCTCCATTTAGGTGTCTGGGCTTTTAGTCCCGCAGTATGAGCAGCACCGGTACTCCAGGCCGGTGGAAGTCACAGTCACACTGACCAGTACTACTACGGAGACGGTTCGTACAATAATTTAAGTTTATAAAATATTTACTGTTCTTGGCTTGACAAACTTTGGGAATATTTGTTTAATTAGTGTAAAAATAAAAAAGTTGGCGAATATTTATGGCTACATGGATTATATTTAGGTTAAATTTAAATGTTTAATGTTAAGGCTTCCTACCAAGCTAAAAGCTTGTATGATAGTCTTCACTTTCTGTGATAACTATGTTACTTAGTCTGTATTAAGAGTACATTAATTAAGTTATAAAACTTGCAAACAAAGATTATAAATGTTCTGAATTAGAATAAAGGACTTTACTATACATATTCATTAGATATATATATATTATAGTGTATTTTATGTACCCATCAGGTGACTGTAACTCACACCCTGCGAGAGACTAGCACCTCTGACGTTTGGATCACTGACTACACCACTTACACGGCCACACCGTACGTTACTGACTGAGTTCCACGCTAACTACCCCAGGACCTACACTTTCAGTCATCAGAGTCACATCCACCCCGGTAAGCTTTTGCAGATGTATTTATAGTACCACCTATATATGGAAACTGTTTCCATGAAATGCTATTTCGATAAAAAGTGAGCCTTCAAATGTTGTCTAGGGGTTTAATGGTCTAGTTTCGATACAATATACTATACAGTATTTCGAGCAATTATGAAGTGTAAATTAGATAAGTTTGCAAGTTTACAATTTTGAATGTCTTGCAATAATTAGTTATGAAATTATCTACAGGTTGACTTTGTAACTTCCACGGTGTTTGTTAGTTCAGCCCTGACTGAGACTTCTGTGTTCACTAGCTTCAACATTGTAGACTTCCTGCAGAGTATCAACCATGTTGCACACCAGGTACTTTCAACTGTTATTTTTTGACTCTTTAAAAAATATGTAAAGTATAACTTAAAAATCACTTTGGCAATAGCTGACATTTTATGATCTTGGAAGTTTGAGAATAAAATGTGCATTGAAATTATGTAAATTTGGTATAGATTAAATTTTCATATCTACAATATTTAGTCTCGCTTGCAAATGAGTTTCTATTTAACCTCTTATAAATTATGTAATGAGTGCAATTAATGTCCTATTTTTCTTGCAGGTGCACTGTCCCAGTCGAGAGCACTCAGATGCTTCACCAAACTAGTATCACCAGTCTCTACACCACCACGGTCACTTCCTCAACCCTCTATGGACCATAGTAATTTACTTCTTTCAATAACAATTTAATTAGACTTGCTTCCATCGTTCAATCTTTCCTGTGAATAGTTAGTTTATATCCTAATCTTGGAGTTTCGGGATTGGAGGAAACCGAACTTTGAGATTACTAACACTTATGAAGTTTTAAGGAATATTTAAAAGTAATTACTGAAAGCGAAAGAATTTTAATGTAATCCTTTGGCTGTTGTAAGTATTTGCAAAATCTATCCAAAATACCACTTATGATAGTGTTATTGAGTGACACGGTTTACACTAAATTAAATGCAAATATTAATTTTTAAAGTACACTATCTTTCCTCTAATAAAATCTTTAAGTTTCCATCATTCAATGAATCTTATGAATACTGATCGTAAATAGCCTAATTTCCATATTTAGTTTCGGGATTGGAAAAAAAAATCAAAATGATTAAGGATAGTATTTCTGAAGTTGCATGAAATTTAATTAAAAGTATAAATTCCTGAAAGCACAAACTCTCAAAAGAACTGTTTAAAATTTGATTTTAATCCCTTAAATTACAAAAATTTGCCTCTGCATTAAAATTAATACAAAATACCACTTGTCATGGAACATGGTTATTTTGAATTTCACAATTAATAACTTTGGAAATTTAATGTTAACCATTGCTTTGATATCAGACCCTAATGTAGTTTCACTGAAAAATAATTTGGCATATTGCAAATTAAGTTAAATCGTTCCAGTGAAATGGGTTAGTTAAGGTTTAAATTATCCTTGATTTATCTTTACTCTCTAATTTTCGCATCAATGTATTTTATTACCTTAAGGTTCTATAAAAGTTAAGCTTGGAAAGGCTAGCTTCCAAAATATTGAGGCTATGATTCTTGGCTCTTCGTTTAAAGTGTCATTTTAAGTCACTACTGCAGCGTTGAGAAAATGTATTGGGGAAAATAAGGCCCCAATAGATTTGCCATATTTTTCTCCCTAGTCTGCATGGAGGATTTTTAGTTTAGTCAAAGATGTCAGTGGGGGCGGCAGTCCCTGGGATTAGGTAAATGTCCTTGCAAAGGGGTATAGTAAACTCTAGGATAACCTATACCCGGTAGTTATCAGCCACCACCCAACTCTGTATTTAAATTAAAGTTATGTCTATATAAAGTAGTTTTTATAGACTAATTTCGTCCCTTTGTACCTACGTCGGACCCTTCTCTCTCCGGTACTACGCCCGGTCGCTTCAGTTTCTTAACTTGCATTTTTTTTTTTTTTTTTTTCTCGTTCAGTCTCATTCTCGCCTTCGGCCCCTTCTCGTATGGATTCATTACTTACCATTCTTAGTTTTGCCCCTTCCATGTTCTTCCGCTCCGGCAGTGTCTTCCTTGGCTCCTTCCCCGTGTTACTATTTTTCCTTAGTCCATTACCCCGCCCTCGGTTCGTTCATGTTTCCTTGCACAGCATTCTTCTTCTACCCCTGTTCCCGAAGCTGCCTGGCCGAACAGCCCCAGGTCCCTGAGAAAGGCCATTATCGGGCTTTCCCACAGAGCTCTCATTGAGTGTAGATTGTGTTGTTGGCGTAACTGGTTGTGTAAAATGCAGTCTTCTGAAGTGTTTAACGGTTTACACTGATGGCTCCCGTTAGTCTTCTGGCATCGGGTTTGCCATCCTTTTTCCTTCTCGTTCTTATCAGTATTCTCTCCCTTCTCCAGCTGGTGTACTGACTGCCGAACTTTACGCTATCTTTGCCGTCCGTCTCATGTGCTTTTTTTTTTTTTTTTACTCTTAGTGCCCTTCTCTTGCAGTCTCCCTGCTGTCCATCAGTTGGTTCTTGCCATCCACGATTGGCTTGTCAGTTTCTCAGCTCTGAAAAAGGTTGTCCAATTTTGTTGGGTGCCTAGCCATGTTGGTGTCGGTGGAAATGAGCAAGTTGATTTTCTCTCTATTCCCGCCTCTGACTATTATCCAGCTATCTCTGCCTTCCCCCGGTCTCGCTGGCAAACAATGTAGTCTTCTTTCCTCCAATAAGCTCCGCACTGTTAAGGCCTCAGTTTCTGCCTGGGCTGACTCCTCAGTGTTCGCCGTTGGGAGACTGCGTTGGCCCGGCTAGGCCATACCAGACTTACCCACTCAATGTCCCGCTCGCCTCCACCTCTTCGCTCCCGGTGTGGTGTTAAAGTTTCTATTTCTCACATTTTCCTTGACTGTTTTTTCTTCGGCCCGTCTCAGTTCTTTTCCCTTGGTCATAGTCCTAGTCTTGCCGATCTCCTCTGTCCCCTTTCTTTTCCGTTGACCACTTAATGACTTTCCTTTCCTGTCTCAGCCTCTTTAACCCGGGAACTGCGGGGAGACTCTTAAGAGTGAAAAAAATAATCCACTTTTGAAGTCTAAAACAAAAGTTTTTATTTTTATTTTTTTTGGGCCATGCAAAATCTCAGTCCTCTACCTCCCCTCCTTCAGTTATTCCCTTATTCAGGTATATTTTCGTGCTAACATTAGAGAGTTGCAAGCAGGGTGTTGTCATCACTGATGGCAAGAGAGTATCGATACTGTCTCAGTGGCCTTGGGGGAAATTGGCGGGAAAGCAGCTTGCCTCACCCATACATTATAAAACTCGCGTGCTATATCTCCGATTTTGACCATCCAAACGCAGTTTTCACTAGTTTTGTGGTTTCAGGTTAATACCTTTATAATCAACCCATAATAGGCGCATATGGATAAGTATTAATGCTATTAATGGCACAATGAATATTTTAGTGACTGAAACACTTCAAATAAGTCAACACAAGGAGACTTCCAATTACCCCCATGCACACTTCAGAGGTTAAAGATATTTAACTTTCCGTTCCCTGCTTTAGTGCCTTATGGCCTTTGTTGCCTGGTGCTAGAAATTTATTAATGTTAGACTAATTTAATTTAAATGAGATTGTAGGGTTGGGTGGTGGCTGATAACTACCGTGTTTGATGGAGCAATAATAGTTTGGTAGTTCTCACAGGTAAGCCACGGTAGACTTGAAAGTTTCCTACTCATTAATGAGAGTCTAACCTCTTGACAGGGACAAGTGCCTTATTTCTACACTTGGTAATGCACTACTGACGAAAATTAGAACACAGCTGTGTCAAAATATACTGATCCATCTCTTAATTCCCGAAGAACTATGGAACCAATTAGAGCAGACATTATTTTAATTTTATTTTGATAGATTTTCTAGTATAGTCACTAAGCTATGTTCAGTTAATTTTGAATATGGTTAAAATTTACAGATTTTGATTATAGAAGTCAAAATTTTAGGTACGGTAGCCTATTATAATTAGGTGTTCAAGAAACTATTTTATTCTATTCATAAAAGTTTTTCTTCTATTAGTTTCGTCCATGATCTACAGTAGATCAAATACATTATTAACTTAATTCGGTTAGTCTTTAATTTTATACTGTGAAAGACTTACTCAGCTTCTTACTATATTAATTAACACTTTACGAACCAATCTTACAGCTGCACAAAATAGTCTAAATATAGCTAAAATTAAGACTTCCCGGTACAGAAAGAATTAAATAGTTTCAGGCATAGAGTACAGATTAGATAGAGGCGAGAAGACTCTGAAAATAGCGAGCCGCGCGTTAGAGAACCGCAAAATCGCCAAAGATTTTTTTTTTAATAATCCCTACCTTGTACCAAGTTATTAACCCCTTCAGACTCCTATGACTGAGGTTGCCAGATTAGCAATAGGAAATTGCTCACTCATAATTACCTCTAAATTTGTTTTCTGCCCACAGCCAACTCAAAAGACAACTGCAAAGGTTGAAGTAACTAAACTAAAGTTTCTAAATACCCCTGATGGTAAAAAAGACTTTAAAGTATCTCTTAATCGGCTCAAAATTAGTCATTTCAGAGGGTTAATAATAAATTCTACGCTATCGAGAGACTAGACAAGATAGTTAAATAGACATAGGTAGAAGCTACTGTAAAGGCCAGATCGTGAAACTGTCATTAGGAGGTTCACAGCCACATCGCTTATACCTCCACCATTGTTTTTGTGAGTGGCGAGTTGCCAACGTCAAACATGCTGGGACAAAATATCCTTCAAGTCATAAGTATAACTTATGAACGCATTTAGTGAAATTTCTTGTTTTAGTGAAACTTCTAGAAATTAAAATCTACAGAACTTTTGACGATGCATTCAAAAATAAATCTTAATTCTTGTGAAGTTACTTTTAGTTATACTTAATAACTTAACTCTTTCAGCTCTATCCTTCCGTACTCTAGTTTCAGGATAAGTCTAAAAAACTGTCGGGTCACGCAATGCCCAAGTCCTCTAGTATAATATACTACCTACCGTAGGAGGAAAAGTTTATATTATAAACTCTTCCTCCTACGGTAGTTACACTAAAGATAGTTTGAGATTTAGCAAAACTTAGATTTATAATTATTTAATCCAAATTATACTCTTGCTAGGCAAGATTAAACTAGCTTAGAAACTACAAAAATCTTTTAAAATTTCTTGCATCAAATAGTTTATACTGCCAACCTCTCGACCCCGACCCGCCCACCACCCATTTCCACACACATTTTCCCGCCTTACCATAGATCTGCGAACCCAAAGAGCGTTTCCAAACAGACTAGCAATTTTCCAAGGTGACTGAATTTTAAATGCTTGTGTAAGCCTACTAAGGAAAGTTTAGAGATTGTCCCTAGATTATTAGTTTTTGTTAATGGAAATTAATTTGCTTTTTAAGTTTAAGCTGCCGGTACTCTTGGACCGAGCTTTCTCAGAAAATAATCCTTTTGCCTGAAGCAGCTTTTCCAAAGATTATTTAAAACTATATACCGAATTAACCTTCAAATACATCTAAACACAAATCAAAAGTCATGGTCATAAAACTATAGTCTGATCTTCACACCCTTTATTCTAGAATATTAAAGTCATTCCAATACAATGTATATACAACACTATCACTGGTATAAATGGCGGGTGGTGACTGGTGCCTTCACTAGGACAGTGTCAACGATGGTGTGGTACCTGGTGCTGGTGATGCGGTCAGTGTGGATTATGGTTCGAACCCGGGTGGAAGTCACAGTCACACTGTAGCAATAAATAAAATAAGTTAAACAGAATCCTTTAAAACTAATCTTTTGAAATTTAAAAGCTTAGTTCGAAATTGATATATGGAGTGACTAGTTATAAGTAAAAGTTTAGTTTACACGAACTTTTCAAAGCAGTGATACTTTCGTAGCAATAAAAACTTAGTTTTCGAAAAAAGTTGAGATAAAGTTTCCATATGCTTTGTTAGAACATTTTTAATCTTTCTGGCACTAGGAGTCGCCGTTTAGCATTTAAAACAAAAAATACAGAGATTAACTACTAAATTTACTTATTAAGTTTATTTTTCTATTATTTATTTATTTTTTTGCCCAAATCTCCCTCTAAGACCAATTAAGAGGTTGAAGTAAAGTTTCTAAACACTGATGGTAACAAAATTATCCCAGAAAGGGCTTAAATTGAGTCCTTGAGCGAAAATTTTAATTTGCCGATCAAAATATATCTAGGTACTAAATTAACTAGCATAAAAGTTAACATTAAGTTGCGGAATTTAACCCTTTGAGTAACACTGAAATTATATTATAGCCATGTTTATAATTATACAGCTTAGGATGGATCTGGTAATTGAAATGGTTGGTAGAGATACTTTGAAACCTTATTGTCAAGTTTCCCAAGCCGAATAAAAGTCAAAAATTTCCCAGAATATGATAAAAGGAAGTCTCTGGTACTACACGGGTTAAACTATTTAAAATTTTACTTACGCTTGTGTGGCAGTGGTGGTGAAAGTGCTCTGCCTGATGACGTGGGAGTGGTGAGTAATAGTGACATGATCCACAGACACCGCGGTGAACAGTGTAAAGTCCGTGTGGACCTGGGTGAGTGTCAGGGTGGTAGGTCTGATAGTTACGGTAGTCTGGAGAGCCACCCGGTCATTCACGGGAGTTTGCAGAATCTGCGGAAAGTGTGCAAATTAAAGTTAGATCTGCTGAAATATCCCATTTGGCAGCACAAGTTAAAGTTTTAATCCACTGGAAAAGACAATCGGTAAGGTAACCATTAAATTTTACCCCCTAAGCTACAAATAATTTTACTAGTTTAACCAAGACTAATTTTAAAATTTTATTTTCCATGATAAGTATTATGAACACAGTTTAGTTTTTAAGCTATAGATAAAATATTTTTTCTAGCCCATTGTTCTTAGGTCTAGACTGCTAGATTCAACGCAGACACCTTTCACAAAATTTAATTAATATCTTTGTATTAACCCCTACAAGGGCATAAATAAAAAATAAAATTCCTTAAATCCATAGAGGGGCAATACTGGAAATTACTGAATTTTAAATTTACAAAACTACCGGTACTGGAACTAGTTAATATTTTCCAAAGATATCTTTACTCAAAGTTTGGACTAAAGAAAAAACAACAAACCCCTGTAGTCCTGGCGGTGATCGTACGGACCAGTAGAGTGGTAAATGTGACTTCTACACTCTGGAAGGCCACATCAGTCAGAGTCACAAACTGGTCATGGGTCACAGTCTGAGTCACCGTAGGGGTCTGAGTCTGCTGGACAACCCTTGTGATAGTCCCATCGACCACAGTTCGAGTCACCGGAGCGAAGATTCCATTAGCACCAACCTGAGTGACTATGCCATCACCACCTACAGCCTGTCTATTTTGGTTGCCCAAAGGTGGCAGAAACTGGTTTATGAAAGAGCCTGAACCAGCCCCAGCACCACTCTCACTATTTATATTTACACCAGTGCCAAATGAGTTTCTCCCAGAGCCGGACTGAGATGGAGAGCCGGTATTAAACCGTGCCTGGCCGGCTTTAGCATTGTGTTGACTAGTCTGAAAAATAATAGAGATTCCTAAATATTTATTGGCATTTAAATATGTATAATTTAAAATTATATAAAGAAAATTCTAAATTTAATTAATTCATTAATTTAAAAGACTAAAATTGGATAGATAGCTATCCAAACTTAGACAATAAAGTTTTAGCACGATTGAGTATATTAGGAAAATTATATTTTGGTAATTCAATAACTAAATCCAAGAGTTTCAGCAAACTTTAAAAAAAATAAAAACCTTTGAGTTTGGAGAGTCTGCATTGTTAGACACTACCAGAAGGAAGAAAAGTAATGCAGCCAGTCCAGTCATCTGAAATCAATAACAGTTTGTAAAATGAGGGATTAGGAAGAATCTTCCGCAAGACAAATTCCGCTTCAAAATAGCATAAGTTTAGAAAGAATTTAACCATGTGGGAGATATTCAGACTTTAAATCCTCAGAAATGGCGGAAAGCTTCAAAATACATGTTGATAGCCATTACAGAGAAGTTTAGTGTGAAAGTAATTTCCCTCATGTGGGCCGGTGAACACTCCACAGATTACAGATTGCATATTTCTTCATTAAAAATCTTAAAGCCATCAGGGCGAGATACCATGATAAACTCAAAATACATAAATTAAAAAGTAATTTCTTAATGGCGTTCCTCAATAAATACAGAACTAGAAGAGACTGGCCTATCATAGTCATCCAGAATATTAATCCAAATTAATGCAGTCATAAGACCTCGTCCATATATAGAATACCTACGTAGAATAAGTCTAGGATTGTCAAAATTTACCATTATGGAATGAGTGAATCCTTCAATTTTTTGTTAGATATGTGTGAAAGAAAAGCTAAAGCTGCCTGTAACTAGCCTATTGGCTACCAAGAACATTACTATATAAACTAGATACTATTTTAATTAACAATCACATCTTGTCTAGCATCTTTCAAAGGAGAAAATTCCATGCACAATTTCCATCCTTCCGAAATTCTACTTCTAAAAGTATAAATACTATAATTTAAAGTGGTAGCTTAACACTTACACTAGGCAAATAAACAGTTGCATAGCAAGGAACAGATTTTCATAAGATCCGTGGAAAATAACTTTACCAGGAAACTAAATTTAGTTTTCCAGTCTACCCATATAAAGTTACTGTAGGCCTAAATAGTCCAGGAGATTAGCATCTTGCCTGGAATGAGAACCATACCAGAATGCATTACCATGAGTGGGGCTGAACGTTTTACGGTTAAATCATACTTAATCTTTACTCTGGTGATTAAACATTCCTATTTATGAAGCAAAGTACCGCTTTATTTCTGGCTTCCAAGCAAGGCTTCAAGAACAAGAACCATATTTTACTAAATCCTAGTTCTCTTACACCGAATTTCCTTCCACAACAAATATAGCAATTTTTCCTTCCTATGTGGTAACTTTACCAATTGAAATTTAACCCCTTGAAGCTCGGATGAGTTATAGCAGTTTGTTTTGGCGATCATTATACTATTTTATGCAGCCTAGGATGGATCTGTGGGTATTAAAATGGTAAACACCATCTCATATCAATCTTTTAACTTCTGTATACAGTTACTAATCTGAATAAAATAGTCCAATAACTACCAGAAAACAAGCGCGTATTGGAACTTGAAAAGGGTTAATGTGCCACTTCTCTGCTCATGTAACTAGTTTATCAGTAATGCTGTACCCTAAATCTGGCACAAACATCCTTCACTGTGACATGTAATGTAGTCTGCTGCACATTTATAAATTTTACCATTAATCCCTACACCAAATACTTTCATATGCTAAAAAATTAGTGGACCTAGACCCGAACCCTCCGGTATCCCACTATCTACATCCCATCAAATTTAATCCATTTACTACAGTCTCTAGCTATTAACCATTCTATTAAATATACAACTAATCCAGATAGTGTCTAAAATTTATAAACTACCCTTATGTGGTACTTAGTCAAAAGCCTTTGCTAAAACCGAAGTAAATTCAATTAGCTCTCCATCTAGCAGTAACTTAACGAATTCCAGAAATTCCAACAAATTGGCAAGACAGAACCTACATTTTCTAAAGCCATGCTGTGATTCCCCTAGCAAACTTATTTTACCCGCCTTGCTACCCAACTATTAATCAGTTTGTAGAATTTTACATAAAATAGAAGTTTACACTTAAACGCACTTCAGTTAATTACAAAGGACTTTCCTTCCTAAAATAAACTGGAACCACTTTTGCATTTATCCGAAGTCCAGGAATTTCTGCAAATCTAAGATCATGCAATAGTTTTCCCCAAGAGCTTCCAAAATACTACCCATCTTTTCCCAGATAGTTTAATTTATCCTGAAGTGGCTTCAATGGATATCTAATCCAAATATTTACTCCTGCTTAGTTTGTATGCAAATATTTTCCAAAGTATTTGTGCTAGCATTAGAACAATTAAGATCCAGCTTAGCAAATGCATATTTACCCATTCTCCAATTATATAAAAACACTCAGTAGCGGATTGAGATATCAGTAAAAAAAAAAAAAAAAAAAAATTTATCCTCAAAAACATTTGCCACGAGACAAGTTAAAGAGGCAAACCCCACCCTCAGAAGACTTATTAAAATCATACACTTCAAAAGTAAGGAAGCACAAACTTAATTTTCACTTTCCAACGCTATCGTTGGATAAAGAGTAAATACTCACTTCCGACAGTCTTGTGATAATTAGGTAAATACACACTTCCGATAGTTTGTTCAGAAGTCACGTACACAGACAAATAAGAAGTGTACGCGCATTTATATATTAATGAAGTTAATGGTTTAAGAGAGCTATAGGTGGCCTATAATAGACGGCAGAATTAAATTACACTTTATATTGTCTATGTCAGTCGAAGTTTAGTTATGAAAGTTTAAATTTATCAAATGCACTTTCACCAAATTTCACTTCCTCCCGATTCCACCATATTGGTTCTAGAATAAAGTTTAGTCGCATTAGTAAAAGGGACACCAATCACAGACCAAAACTGTAGCCTGTGACGTTGCAGTCATTATATGCTGGGGCATGAGCAGGTTTGAGGAACAATATGAATCGGGACAAGTGTACCTTGCAGCTCAGTTGAAGTGGTGTCTTATCAGGAAGAGCTGGAGGAAGCAACTGAGTTTCCATTAGGCGTCACCTCTCTCCTCGCCTCCTTTTCTGCCCCCTCCCGCCCTATCCCTCTTCTGTCCTCCCCCTCTCCTTATTTCTTCCCCAGCTATGCTGGACAGACGGAAGGGGGGAGATGGGAGTTGGAAGGTGGGGGAGTTGAAGAAGGGTTGGGGGCAACCCCTGGCAACTAGTAGTTATTGTCGTTATCGAGTGTTTGGAACCCCACCACTTTTTGACGATATTCTGACGGATAACAACAACAGATGGCGTTAGCGTCTAGTAGGCCTTAGGGCAAGCTCTAGGGCATTTACACCATAGGGTCTGGTTCCTGACCACTTATTGCCTCCTGGTACACGAAATACAAACTTGCATTTTCGGTCCTTTGCAGACAAGGACAATCGGGTTTGTCATTGTTATAATTGACTTTCTATTGCAAAATATTTTATATTGAGCTTGGAGTAGATATAAGGGTTACGTATTCAATGGTATACCATTGTTGTGTGGTATTTATTATGAGATAGTTTCGAATTTTACCAGGAATGCCTGAATATGTTAAAAGCCGAACTAGTGATCAGCTTGCAAAACAACACGAAACAGCTACTGGATTTGTGAATGACAAATCAGTGTTTTTTGTGTTCTAAGTCAATCAGTAATCTTCCATTCTTCCACTGGCATGATCTGAAAGCATGGTTGCTGTGACATAATATGCAATAGTGATTGATAATTTCAAGTAAATCAGCTGGTAAATAGTGATTTTCACTGGCTCCTGACACAAATAAACTCGTTCCCTAGTCTTTTCGCTATCATAACACGATTGATTCCTAAAATAACTTTAATAAGCAAACCTTAACCAGCCATATCATAGCCTACGCTATTTTATATTGGGATAGGCCTATGCTTATCCTCTTATTCCGACAGTAATAGTAAAACATCATGAAAGAAAAGGTCGGTGATGTAATTTCCCTGAATACCAATTTTCGTTTGTATTCCACTCGTGTCATTCATAGGGAAATTGAAGAACCTAATCAATCTTGTTTGGGATAAAGTAGGATAGCTGTCCTCTCTGATGATGTATGGATCAATTTTATGTGTAGTCGTTGCCTTTGTCCAGTGGAAGAATGAAATATATATTAATCGAGAAACAGGATGAAATAAAGTATATTGAGAATGTTGTTTTCATTTGTCCTTGATATGTATATACAGCTAAGGCCATAATGGTTAGCGTGCATTATTGCATGGAATGCAATTTATGAAATACTTAAGTATCAATTAATGCATCTATTTACTTTATTTTAGTTGGTGACGTGAGCTTGCCATTACGTCAAATTTGTGATTACTATACAGTACTGTGGAGTGCACTAGGCTAATTAAAGAGAAGTGCGATCCCGTAGATTTTGTTCACTATTAGTTATAGATAGCAACAACAGATGGTGTTATTTTGTGGTGGCATTTGGCAACCTTTAGGAGCACGATTTTATTAATACTGTACATTAGATACGAGGTTTCCCATCTCCTAGTATAGTATATAATCTCTGGTGGTGGGGTTCCAAGCAGAGATTGTGTATAGGAGATAGGAGTCTTCCTATGCATTCTATTAATAAAAAGGTGCCTCTAAACGTTGCCAGTTACCCTTTTTCGACTTTTTTTTTCAGCGCCATCTATTGCAGGGTTCCAGAACTACTCAACGTGAATAAATCTACGGATGTACCCTCCATTCTGATTTTTTTTTTTTATTATATGTACCGGTACACTACTTCTCTCTCTCTCTCTATGTATATATATATATACAGTATACTGTATATACGATATATATATATATATATATATATATATATATATATATATATATATATATTATTTATGTTTGACCAAAGTTTGAGTGTGGCTGTGTACTTCCAAGTTAGTAACTTATATTACAATGTAAATACATGTCTTCAATTGAGATTAGTTATTCATATAGGCTACATTCATTGTTAATACATTTACAGTCAATATCAAATAATCATCAACAGCCTTCATAATCCATTGCAAACCATATCCTTATTCTCAAGGTCAACCACAGCCTCCTTACGTCATCACGGAGGCTTGGTTCAGCTTGGTAAGCTATGTAATAAACCCCTTCTATACCGACGACGTGTTTTGATTTTATTCTGGCTCCTACTAATCGATTGTATTCACTTTAGGAAGGATCTTTAGCAATTATAAGGCTTCGAACTATCTCAATCGACCCTTTTAACTACCACAGATCCTTTCTAAGCTGTATAAAATCGTTTACATATTGCTAGAATAAAATATAACATACGACGACGGTACAGAAGGGGTTAATGGAGTATTGTTCACATTTCAGTGTAGGCAATACTTTGGAGTGCTTTTGCATATCAGTGTACTCTTAAATCATTGTATTCATAATGACTATGGCTGATATGGTGATAGCAAACAAGTTACATGAGTTTCTACAGACTACACGAGACACGTGTACACCATTGCAGCAAGGGAGAGGAACTGTCAATAAACAGACGACAAAAGTATTTTCCCGCGATAGGGAGGAGCTATGCGCTACCGCCATCTATTGCAGGGTTCCAGCCAAATCTGTAAATAATGGCCAACTACTATTAACACGGCTGATTTTCCAAGACACCCTTCTTAGGTATTCTTACTCTATGGTTCCAAGTACTCGAGAACGACAATAACTGCTAGTTGCCAGGGGTTGAATATGGGGTGGGGTGGGGGGGGGGGGTAGAGAAGGAGGCAAGGAGGGGACGTAACGGGGAGTGGTACTTCAGTTACTCCCTCTTGCTCTTACCGCAAACTCACCTATCGTGCTGAGCTGCAAGGTAAGTGTCCATTTGTTTGTCGTCTGGTCTGGTCTGGTTTGTTTGTTGTATATAGGAGTTTGTCTGGTTTGTGGTAGGTCTGGATTATAATCATATAATGCTGTATGAAGGTTTTTTTTCACTTGACTCCTTGCGACATATATGACGCGATCACATCCTATGGAACTTCTAACCAAAAACTCATATGACTCACTAGCGTTATATGGAGCTCGGTAAGTCCGATAAGTTAGCTTACGATAAAACCGTTGGTGGCAACCTCGGCCACCTCTGATAATTCTAACGGCCGCAGTGTTGCGAGTGTAGTGCGAGGCAGTGGCAATGATACCGGCCCTCCCGCCTACTCTGACTTATTGGAACATAGTATGTCGGAAGGAGTTAAAAGGGTTATTTTTGTTTTACCCACTTTAGTCTTTTCCCCATTAGTTTTGAGAGTAACTCTCGCCCCATTAGTTTGGTTATTTTAGAGAGGTTTTGCCCCAGTTTGTACTATTAACAATCTTTAATGCTATTTAATTTTGTTCTTCTTGGCTCGAGATTGCAAGCTTGCATGTTTTTCTTCTTGCAGTTAGATGGAGCTAACTAGAAGCTGAACGGTTTTATTTCAGATGTCTGGGTTGACTGGTTTCCTTCTCTTCCTTCTGGTGGTGGTGTGCAGTGCAGGTTCTTACACCAGAAGGGTTGGTAGATCATAAGTTTTAATCTGATTTTACAACTTTTGCGTTGTGAGGATGTTACTTTGAATATAAATTATACTATTCAGTTTTAAATATTAAGTTTGGATAGAACTTAGTCTTTCCATTGCATCTGATCTTGGCTTTTGAAAATCTTTTTTCAAAATCTTTTGTGAATCTAATTTACTAATTATTTTTTTTTTTTTTTTTTTTGTCCTAGTGTATTTTAAGTTCTGCCGTTTTTATTTTCAGACTAATCCATCCGGCACTGTTTTCAATAATGATGATGGGAGTAAATCTGGTTCAGGCTCTGTCGACCAGTCTCTGCAACATTCGAGCAACGAAAAAGGACAGGTTGTGGGTGGTGATGGCATTGTCACTCAGGTTGGTGCTAATGGAATCTTAACCACCCTGTTTCAGCCCTCCTTCCCAAAAGTCACTTCTGTGGTCTCCGGCTCTGTCACGACGGTACTGCAGCAGGCTTTAGTCACAGTGACTCGAACTCTCCCCGGCGGCTTCGTGACTACCTTCGTTCAACAAACCTTCTCTCCTGTGGTCCAGACCTTGGTGCCAGTGGTTCAGACGCTTGCGGGTGGGATCATTACTACGATCACCCAGCAGACCTTCGCTCCGGGGACTCTAAGTGTGGTCGATGGGACTATCACAAGGGTTGTCCAGCAGGCTCAGACCCCTACGGTGACTCTGACTGTGACCCATGACCAGTTTGTGACCTTGACTGATGTAGCCTTCCAGAGTGTAGAGGTCACAATCACCACTCTACTGGTCCGCACGATCCCCGCCAGAACTACAGTGGTTGGTAGTTTTTAATATTTGTAGTCTGAATTTTGATTAAGAAAATATATCTATGGAAAATATTAGGTAGATAGTGTAGTTTTGTATAATTAAAAGCAATGGATTTTTCAGTTTCGCCCCTCTTTGAATTTATATATGGAAATTTATTAATAATTATTTTTATGCCCGAATTTGACTTTATTTTATAGGGGTTCATAACAAAAAAATACTAATTGTAAAATTAGCCCGCTTTGAATTTAGCATTAAAGTAAGACCAAGGAAATTGGGCTGAATAAAATAAGAAAATTTTGGTGTAACTACTGTAAGTTTCTAAAATTTTGCATAATGCGTATCTTAGAATTAAAAGTTTAAGTCCCTTTAGTCTTGGTTAATCTATAATTTAAAAATTTGTAGCTTAGGGAATAAAATGTAATGGTTGCCTTCTCCACTAATTCCCGTACTTCGGTTCCATTTTCACCAGTGAATTAAAACTAGAACATGTGCTGCCAAATGGGATAGTTCTGCAGATCTAACTTTAATTTGCACGATCCCTCTGCAGACTCTGCAAACTCCCGTGAATGACCGGGTGGCTCTCCAGACTATCGTAACTATCAGACCTACCACCCTGACACTCACACAGGTCCACACTGACTTCACACAGTTGACCGCGGTGTCTGTGGATCATGTCACTATTACTCACCACTCCTACGTTATCAGACACAGCACCTTCACCACTACTGCCACAAAGGCGTAAGTAAATTTGAGAACTCTTTTTCTACTTAAAAAAAAAAATTCAATTAATTTAGTTTTAAATTCCGTAACCGGTAACCTAAAAGACCGCTAGAGCCGCCTTATTTACCAAGTTTTATATTGTTTTCAAGGGATGGCGTTTGATTGTCTTTTCATGGTTTGAGTGGAGGATTTGCATTAACTTGCCCATTGTTCATTTAATCTGAAGATAAGACTTCAAATGGCGCAATTTATTGGATGATTAGCGCTTTTACAGTAGGTAAGGGAAATTGTGGGGTACAATGGATACACGATGGGTTGAGGGGTGGGAGTTTTCCCCCTCAAACCCCCCCCTTGATTTATTGTCTTCTTATATAGCTCTGTAAGGGGCAAAAACAAGTTGCCGGTATTTTGCTTTTGTGAGTAACGCTCACGCCATTTATTGGGTAAATCGCACTCCACGCATCTTTCAAAACTAGAGTCCGGTTGAAAGATTCATTGTGCGCAATGCTTTGTCTATGGTCGGGACTTGTTATGTTTCGGTGTAATCGGATTTTTTAAAGTGTCTATAACGAAATTCCTCAATGTGGACTATGAGAAAAATAGTCTATAGGTTCCTATTTTCCCTTATAAATTACTTCTAATAGGGTGGCGAAAGAAATCTTTAATATTATCCCGTAACTTATTTTGGTAAGATTTTAGTTACGATTTTAGTTACTAGACTCTTATTTGACAGGTACCGCCAAAGATTTAATACATATTTTGTGTTTCCACGCATTCAACACACAGCTACTCTTTTCTTGTGTACGAAACTCTAAAAAAGCAATCTTTTAGTAATGATAATGTGACTAAATATAAAAGGCTACTGTTGCGTTCGTTGTTCCCCAAGCTGCCTGGTCGAACAGCCCCAAGTCTCGGAGCAAGGCCAAGGCCATAACTGAGCGCCCCCACAGAACCCTCTGCTGAGCACAAAGCCTGGGTGACCGAAGCCACTCCATGGCGGGGAGCTGAAGGTGCGGAAACGCCCGGGAAACTAAAGCCCTACCCAGGGCCCTGTGCCCCTCTGCAATTATGAAGAGAAAGTTGAGGGGCAAAGGAAAATGTGACTTTGGCTTCCAATCTGGTAGATTGGGAGGTCAATCTACGGAAGGGACTCTTGTCACTTGAGACCTAGAAAATATATAAGTAAAAGGAACAGTCGGAGTAAGCTATGGGTATGGCTGAGATCGCTCGGTTCTCACTCTGGTAGACCAGCCCATCACAATGTTGCTTAGTTTGAAGTAGCGTCGCTTTGTTTACTTTACGCTCTGAGTGACTTCCCACCTTGGCGGTCTATTTAAAATGGCTAGGCTGTAACTAGTAAATTTTTTGATAAAGACTTGCGTTATAGGCCGTGGGATACAAGACGGGTTGAAGGGGGCTCTGCCCCCCCCCCCCCCCCGGGAATTATAATAAGTCTTATTGTTGCCAGCAGGGGGCAAGTAAAACGGCTGGCCGTAACCTCGAGCGTCCTGGGTAAACAAATGGACCTCCAAAGCGACGACTGACTCCCGCCGCCGATTTTCGGCACAAACTCTCAATTTTATTCTCTTCGAAAACTACATTTAAAAAGTTATCTTTTTCAATACTAAACTAAATTTAAAAATTAATTATAATTTTCAATACTATTACCGGACCAGAAAATGGTGTAGTTTTGTGTTGGATGCGTGGAAACCGAAACAAAATATGTATTAAATCCTTGGTGGTACCTGTCAAATAAGTGTCTAGTAACTAAAATCTTACCCCTATTTTACTTAATTATTAAGTTTAGGATAGCTAATTTAGGTAAATAGGTACGGTGTGACAAGTCGGGGTTTTAATTTGTTTTTGTTTTTGAATTTTTTCTTGGATTTAGTGTTTTATATAAAGGACTGCAGCAAATGAGTATTTACCCATTATCCAACAATCTAAAAACACTGCCCCCACTAGTGGGGAGGGCTATGAAGATCAGGGAAATTGCGGGGTAAAAAGGGAAAAATAGGGGTAATATGGGAAGAACTCTGAAAATAAAATATAGAAAAGTAAGAAAACTTTAAAATGTGAATCAAGTTGGCTCGGATTTGGGTATTTTTCAGAGTACAAAATCTCCAAACTTGGGGAAAAAAAAATAAGTCTCTTTTGGCATTTTTCAAAGTAAAAAAAATACTCTGTAATTGAATTTTGAAAGTTGGCTAGAGTGTTAATATTTTTTTTAAACTCTTTAAACCCCAAAATGTGAACTCGAGCCAACATTTGCCAGAACTTGGCTCGGGTTTAGCGATTTTTGAAGTAAAAAAACAATAACCTAACTTAGAACGTTGGATGGATACAAGAATAACCCTTGCCTACCAGCTAGTATGTGTCTAAGTTTATCCCATACCTACCAGCTGAAAAGTAATAAGTGGATAGAAACTAACCTGACAGTTTTTTTGGACTTGTCATTATGCAGACAAGACTGTGTTTTACCCTATATCTCCCTTCTAATACATTTGCGAAGGGAAGTACATATATAGGACTGAAGACTATTATGTAACATACCTATAGGCTACACAAATATCGATGGGGCTTATAACTGTCACACCGTAAAACCTTACCCTAATTTAGTGCCTCTATATTGATTTGCAAATAAATACTATCTTGCAAACTTATTTCGGCCCTTTCTGAGATTTAAAATCTGTTGTGACAATCCGGTGTTTAGAAACTTAGTTACTTCAACCTCTTTGGTTTTAGAGCTGTGGGCAAAATAAAAAAAATAATAAATAACTGAATATTATAAATAAAAAGATCTACATTTTAGCTAATTTTTATATTCCGTGCCAAACTGAAACTCTGAGTGTAGGACAGGTTTAAGTTGCGCTAACTATCTTCCTAAAACAAATTCGCAACTTTTTATTGCCACGAAAGTATTAAGCCTTTGACTGTTCTAGCGTTAACTTATCTTTATGCCTATAGGCCTAACCGGATCTATTTCGTCCCTCCATTTATATATGCGTAACTAAGTTTTTCTATTTAAAAAATCTTGTTCACAGTAGCATTTAATCTGTTTTAACACTGTTTCTGTTCTCAGTGTGACTGTGACGTCCACCCGGGTTCGAACCATAATCCACACGGACCGCATCACCAGCACCAGATACCGCACCATCTCAGACACCGTCCTAGTGAAGGCACCAGTCACCACCCGCTTATACCAGTGATCTTTAATCTTCATGTATGTAAATTGTATTGGAATGGATTATCAAATATTATAGAATAAAGGGTATGAAGATGAGATTATCGTTTTATAACTATTTATTTTTATTTTTGCTTAAATTTCTCTGAATAATTCAGAAAATCTGGTTTTAAATAATTAAAGATTGGAAGAGATGCTTCAGGCAAATTTGTTATTTTCTAATTATGACTTGATACTTTCATATAAGTAGATTTTTCGGAAACTTAAATGTCAAGAGTAAGGTATTTTGATGAAAGCTATTTTTAATATTTATGAAGGATTTGCGTTCTCGAAGGGGCTCTAGTCCTGAAACTATTGAGTTAGTGTGCTGGCTTAATAATCAAGATGGGTTGATTGCTTCAGAAGTCTGACTTCGGCATATATTTTTGCAGTTGCTAATCCTATGCCCTCATACCTAGCAAAAGTATAATGTAGCTACTTAAATCTGTAAATACATATGAATTAAAGAATATATTTCTAAATAGCAACTATATCAAACTCTAAGGGGAAAAATTCTATATTAGACTTGGTATTGTGAGACGCTTTGAGAGCATGACCAATCCTGAGAACTTTATGATCCATATGAATCTGATTCAGACCATCCAGTAATGAGAATGATAAGTTACCTCTCAAACTTTAATTCTATAAATACCTGAATAAACTAACTTTCCTAAGTGAACTGAACATAATATGTGACCAACAGACTACATAAATATAATTAATTAGAGCTAATGTCTGCTCTATCGTGGGTAAAACTGTAAGCATAGTCCGTAAGCCATCTCTTTAGTTTTCAGCAAACTCTTTCAAAATTTGCAACTATTATATAAACTGGCACCTCTGCAAGCTTCGTAAATGTTTAACTGGCTAATAAGTAGCTCTAATGCAATCTCTGGCTTTGATCCTTAATGTAAGTTAATATGTTAAGCGCTAAAAACTAAATGTTAAGCCTACGGCTGCAATTATAAAAGTTTATTTTAGTCTAACTATTGGCAATGCAAAAGAGGGCTCTATATCTCAACACTCTCAGACAGTGTCTCTGTAGCATTTACATGGAGGTATCGCTTTATGTGCTGTGGGCCTTTTAGTGAGGAATGAAGGTCCATGAAGTTTTCATGGAGATGTAATTCATCAAATGTAATCATTCCTATGACTTCCATGCACAGATTTTAATGCATGGATCTAAAATATTGATACTTTTCAAACTAAGTTTTGCTAATTTTACTTTCCTATTTTAGACTATAAAAACTGCGAATTTTTTGTTCTGCTTGAATGTAACTGTGTATGAAGCCTATATACTTCTAGATTACACTGTATAGAAAGGGATTATTTTTGTTTTCTAAAGCTTCGTCCACACGATAGAGCAGTGTCTGACCGCCTGTGCCCCCTCACCGGGCAAAGTCTGTCTAACACGCTTGTGTTGGTGTCTACACGGCCGTGACTGGCCAGTCAAAGTCGGTCTGTGGTCAGACCAGATGCTCGGCAGGGGAGTTAGAGACTTAGTGTTGTGTAACCTCATAATTATTGCCATGTTGCAGAAAAGAAAAAATAGTTTTGAAGATTAATTTATTTAATCCGCTTCCTATTTATTAGAAGTTATTTAAAATACGTGAATGGGTTATACTTCAATATGAAATGAACGTTAACATGATACAAAACAAATCATTTGAAAATATCATGCCAGGAGGCCTACCAACAAAAGAACTCTCAAACTACCGTAAGTTAGAGCTGCAATTACACTCTTTGATGCTGTCTTCTATATACGTAATGCATTGATAAGCTTAAACTATGGGTGTGAGTATCTTAGATTTGAGTCCTTAGAGTGTCACATGTATTTATTGATTTAATTGAGTTTAAAGTATATTTGGTTGGCGAAAAAAAAATAATTTATCCTATCAATCTTCACGCGATTTGCTGTAATGGTCGGCATACGTACTGTACACTCTACCAAAAAAACATTTACACTGGTGAGCTGTGCTGTGTGAACGGAATGAATCGGGTGAAACAGAAGTCCGAGGTATTATAAGATTAAGACTCCCTTCCAGAATGTTTAGAGCGTTAGTGTAAATATTTTATTTTTGGTTAGTGTACGCTAAACGAACATTAAATAAAGTTCGTGCAGAAGATAATGGTGGGGTGGCTTTCTCACAATATATAATAACACTTCTAGTGTATTATAAAATATATTAATAAAATAAATATAAACATAGTGTCTGTATAAATAGGGATGCTACCCATACAATATTCTAAAGCTAAAACTTAATTCATACCATCAGTGACGGTTAATAAAGTGCTTGCACATATTACATCCTGGATTTCTTCCACTAGATTTACCTGATAATTATTATTAAAATAGGGATTCGCACCAAGCCTAAAAAGACTGGCACCAAAAGAAACTGGAAAAAAAAAAAAAAAACATCGGAGGTGGTGTGGGGCTGGGCGCAATACGGAGTAGAAGACTAGGAAACGCTAATTAAAGAAGCTGAAGGAGACTGGTATGGAGGAGAAACTGCATAAGATGTGGGAGGGAGAAAGTTGGGGACTCTCCAAGCATATCGGGGAGGGAGAAAGTTGGGGACTCTCCAAGCATATCGGCTAAGACAAGAGGGCGATTAAGGGAGGATATGAAGGGGAATGCCCGCCGTCAGGCATTGGAGAAACGCGGACAGTCGATCAGGAGATGCTGGACAGACACTGGAATATGGCGGCAAGAACAGAGCGTGGGGACATCACATGATATCAAATGACCATGCGTGAGCCTGGTGTGGCCGAGCCGAAGACGGGCTAGAGCGGTCTCCCATCGACGATTGCGATGAGAGGAAGAGTTCCAAGGTAGGACGGAAGGTTTGACAGAACGCAGTTTGACATCAGACACCCTCATGGAGGTCCATTCATCCTGCCAGCGCTAACGTAGTAATTGAGTAACACGCGGGAAGTAATCGGATGCAGGAATACGTCGTGGCACGAGTCGGTGAGTGGTAATAGCAAAGCGGGCGAAAAAACAACCCGCTCTTTGCCAGGCACTCCAACATGACTCGGGACCCAACAGAAAGACCGGGACTTCAATTTAATAGCGATGCGGAACAACCATTCTTGAATCTCCAGCACTAAGGGGTTAACAGCGGGAAGAGACTGAATACTCTGAAGAGCACTAAGGGAGTCACTAAAAATTACAAAGGTATGCAGGTGTGAACATAAAATAGTACGTAGGGCAAATAAAATAGCAAATAACTCGGCCGTAAAGACACTAGCACATGATTGGATGTGACGTTGGAAGGTCCGGTCCGGCAACACAACCGCAAACCCTGTACCGGCGGAGGTCTTGGAACCATCAATGTACACTGGAACGGCTGAAGAGTGGTGTAGCATATGTTCCGCAAACTGAGCATAAAGCAACTGTGGGGTTGAAGAGGCCTTAGAGGGGGGGAGGGCAGCTGTACAAACGGTAGAGCGAGGGAGTAGCCATGGGGGGAACTGTGACTGTCGGAGGGGTAGCACCGATGGAATGGGAAAAGAGAAGGAGGCTAGTAAAGCAGAGAGCCGACCGGGGAACGAAGTAGCAGACACTGATGGGGCTAAGCCGGAAGCCGTGGGAGGAAAACCAGCCGAACTGTGTTGCAGAAGGCGAAGATGACATCGAAGGGTCAGTTTATCCCGCCTGGATAATAGCAGTGGAACACCTGATTCAGCATAAAGGCTAATAACCGGAGTAGAGTGAAAAGCCCCTAGAGACAAGCGCAGACCGTGATGGTGAAGGGAGTCTAGGCGCTTAAGGTTTGTACGTGCAGCGGAGGCATATACCTGGCAGCCATAATCGATCTTGGAGAGAATAAGCGTTGTATGGAGGCGCAGAAGAGTCGTCCGGTCCGCACCCCAAGACAAGTGGCTAAGGGTTTGTAAGAGTTGAAGCCGTCGGGTGGTGGAGGTCTGTAACGAAGTAATGTGCGGGTACCATGTCAACCGAGTATCGAAAATGAGACCTAAGAATGGAGCTGAGGACCTGTAAGGCAGAGGGCGGTTATACAACGTAAGAACAGGATGCGGGACTGTATGGCGTTTTGTGAAGATGACGGCACAAGATTTCGAGGGCGAAAACCGAAAACCATGGGCCGTAGCCCACTGCGCAGCTGCATCAATGGCCTTCTGCATGATGTTGTAGGGCAGCGATATCCAAACCCACAGCATAAATAGCGAAGTCGTCCACATACAAAGAAGCACAGACACCAAGAGGGAGAGAAAAAATAATACCATTAATAGCTAGGATAAAAAGGATGGTACTAAGAACACAACCCTGTGGGACACCGTCGTGTTGGGGGTATGTTCGTGAGAATGTATTCTGAAGCTTGACTCGGAAAGTACGATCACGGAGAAAGTTCTTCAAGAATACCGCCATGTTGCCAGACACACCAGAACGTAAAAGGGTATGAAGGATGTTGTATTTCCAGGCAGTATCATACGCCTTTTCAAGATCGAAGAATACAGCTAAAACCGGCATAGTGTCCGAAAAGGCGTCGCGGATAGAAGTCGCCAATCTCAATAATGGGTCCAAAGTACTACGGCCCTTGCGAAAGCCATATTGAAAAGGTGACAAGATGCCTCTTGATTCCAGGAGCCATATTAAGCGGGAGTGAACCATACGTTCTAATAATTTGCCTACACAACTGACCAGGGCAATGGGACGGTAATCTGCTGGTGTATGGCCCAACTTACCCGGCTTAAGGAATGGGAGAAGGACGGCATGTCTCCACGCAGCCGGAAAAAAGCCTGTGGACCACAGACGGTTGTAGATGGATAAGAGAAAGCCAAGCGCAGGTGGAGATAAGTGCTTCAGCATCAAGTAATGGACACCGTCAGGGCCTTCACATGTATCCTTACAGGCTCCCAGGCTAGACTCAAGCTCAGCCCGGGAGAAGGGGGCATTGAAAAACTGATCAGATGATAAGGCGAAGTCAAGACGCTTAAGTTCAGAACGGCGTTTATGCATCTGGAAGGAGGGCGGGAGATGGGAGCCAGTGCTAACATCACTGAAATGTTGTCCCAACATATTGGCCACCAGAGACGGATCGCCCACAATGCCAGTGTTGGTATGGAGGACTGGGGCCGGCGTAGGCGCATGTTTCCCTGCAATCTTCCTGACGCGAGCCCAGACTTGCGGAACAGGTGTATCTGCGTTGATAGTAG